>BGNK01002894.1:5387-87935 GCA_003297005.1 Symbiodinium sp. clade A Y106
CTCAGACGGCCCATTGAAATCTCCAGCCAAAACCAGCAGACTACGCTGCGGAATACCACCAAGCAGCCGACCCAGAGTGACCCAGAAAGTCTCACGCTTACTCTCAGTCAGCGCCCGCTGACCTTCCTGCCAAACATGCTGATAGACACCTATCAGATCCAGTGTAGCATGAGCGCACTCACGCTTGACATGTAGGATCCTGCCTGGTATCCAAGAGCAGAAGGTAATATTAGCAGCAGTAGTAACTCTATGCGAGACCAAGATAGCAACTCCAGAGTAGCGGTTGCCAGGATCCGCTGTGTTGACAAAGGACCAACCAGGAATCTGCCAAGTCGCATCTGTTCTGCCCAGTCCCCAGTGCGTTTCTTGCAGCACCACACATCCGAAGTGCACCGATGCTGTAACCAGTCACACAAGACATCATAGAGCTCAGCCGTCATGCTACTACAGTTATAGGTCATGACGGCAAGTCTAGAAAACCTTGATTGGGGGCTGGCTTTCTGCAAGCGAGGAGCTGTCAGCGAAGCCAAGGGCTCCACCGCGGGATTCCGCGCCCGCGTGCTCAGATCTCTCGCAGATACGGTGCGGCCTCTGTACGTGGTAAAGCCAAACATCTCCGCGCGCCGCCGGGCACGCCTAAAAGCTCGCTTCCTGATTCTGGAAAAAGAGGTCTCTGGAGCTGTGGTAATATCTCCAGCTGGCTTCGCCTCAACAGAGACTCCCGAGCAGTTGGTGGAATACTGCTCTACCCTCGGGTCAACCCCCATTGGATAGCGATCTTCACCAGGTCCAATGAATGGAGGTGGCGGGATTTGGGACCCGCCCGACTGGCNGTGGAATACTGCTCTACCCTCGGGTCAACCCCCATTGGATAGCGATCTTCACCAGGTCCAATGAATGGAGGTGGCGGGATTTGGGACCCGCCCGACTGGCTCATTGCCATTTCGAAGAGAAGTGGGCAGATCAGTGTCAGGTAAGCCCACACAAGAACAGAAGCAGCAGCAACCATGCCGAGTGATACCTGCCTACACTGTGCCTCACGCTCCAGCCGAGACCCTTAGGAGTAGTAGTAGTAGTAGTGGTAGTGGTAGTGGTAGTGGTAGTGGTCGTGGTCGTGGTCGTGGTCGTGGTCGCGGTCGTGGTCGTGGTCGTGGTAGTGGTAGTAGTAGCAGGAGGAGGAGTAGTAGTAGTAGTAATAATAATAATAATAAAAGCAGTAGGAGCAGTAGTCGTCGTCGTCGTAGAAGTAGTAGTAGAAGTAGCAGTAGGATTAGTAGGCGTAGCAGCAGCAGCAGGAGGTAGTAGAAGTAGTAGTAGTAGTAGTAGTAGTAGTAGTAGTAGTAGTAGTGGTGGTACTAGTAGTAGTAGTAGTAGTAGTAGTAGTAGTGGTGGTAGTAGTAGTAGTAGTAGTAGTGGTAGTAGCAGTAGGAGCAGGAGCAGTAGTAGTAGTAGTAGTTGTTGTTGTTAGAAGTAGTAGGAGTAGTGGTAGTAGTAGTGGTCGTCGAGCACTAGCTAGCAGCAGCAGCAGTAACTCAAATCGCATTGATAGTGCCCATAGAAGACAACTATCACGAACGGCCTGCCCAGCTCTTGCGAAAAGGAACCGTTCTCGGTCGCAAAACGTCGGTGAATCCAAAGCTGACTGGCGGCAGCGCCCAGAGGCCTGTAAACAGACATTGGGTTCAGGGTTTGGGGCCTAGGGTTGGGCTTAAGTTTGGCAGTCTTATCATCTCCATCCATCGATGGTCGTCGATATGATCATCAGTGCTCTTCTTCAGACTTGGTGCTCCTGAAATTTGCCGCCAGCTAGCCTGCCCGATGGTCAAACAAGCAAGCTGCAGGAGAACTCGGAAAACGTGCGCGGCAGCAAGGTTCGGGTCTTGGGATGGAGGGCAAAAGCTTTGCCAAGAAGCTCTGACTATGTCAGCTTCGAGTCTCCGGGTTTAGGACCCAAAAGAAGTCTATGCCTTGGACAAAATGCATTGCGAGGATACTATACTTTTAATCTTATATTGTATTATACTACTAAATTGTACTATATGATGTTAATTGTATGCTTCTTCTCAGGATGAGTCTTATCAGCAACGCTCTGCAGATGCCAACATGGCTCAGGGCCCACACCAAACCCCCAACATTAGACCCGAAGGAACTCTTGTTGATGCTCGGCGTAGACAGACAATAGTAATCATCATAATAGCAATGACAATAGCAATAACGGTACGAATACTTATAAACGAAATAATGAATACTAACATAGAAATTAGTAATCGTCATCATCACCACTGAGATCATAGTCATAATACTGATCATAGAAGGAGTTTGAGGTCCACGGGTTTAGAGTTTAGGGATTCAGAGTTTAGGGTTTTTTTGTTAGGGTTTAGGGTTTAGGGTTTAGAGTTTAGGGATTCAGAGTTTAGGGGTTTAGGGTTTAAGCAGTTCGAGGTCTCGGGGTCTCGTGGGGCTCAGAGGGCTGCGGGTCTTCCGGAGAAGGTTCGCATGGTCGGGAGCTGAAGCGCATTGGCACTCGAATTATCTTTATACGCCAAATGTTGCACGGATTGCCACCTCTCTCGGTGGCATGTTGGAATGTGCACTGCGTGCTTTGGGGGCCGAAATACCGGCACAGATTCTCGTCCCATGGCGCAGCCTTCCTGCTATCGAAAACTAGTCCCAATAAAGGCAGCCCAGACTCCTGCTACGAATGGCAGGACTGTGGGTTGAGGGCATGGGCCGTTGCCCGAATACTGACCATAATCAACACACGTTGAACCAGCAGTGACCATCAGAGTAGAAGACTTCAATATCGGTGCCTTAAGAAATTCAAGAATATCTTCTAGGGCTCCTTTACTATACAGGTCCCTATAGTTAGAGATGAAACCCAGGCCCGTGACAGCCCCTCCTGTGTATCTAACAGCCTTTCTCTCGTATATCCTGCCTTGCTGCTCTCTGAAAGTTCAAACACAAGTCCCGTGCTTCAGGGTTCAGGGTTTCGGGTTTTACCGTTTAGGGTTTGGTAGTCTGGCTTTAGATTTGAAGGGCTCCAGGCTTTTATGGCTTAGGGTTTAAGTGCTAAGGGTTTGGGGTTGAGGGCCGTAACGTTCGGGGTTTGGGGGTCTCTGCTTTTTTGGGGGAGCTGTACTATCGCTTCATGGCGTAGAGTGGGCTCTTCGGCTTCACAGCAAGAAACAATAAAACCCTAAGCCCCAAAAACTGCACACTTCCTGGGCAAGGGATCGCTGCAGAATGCTCCTTGCACGTGCTTGATGCCGAGAAGCGTTGAACCCCAAGTTAAAACATCATGATCCCTAGCTGACAAGGTTCTCATTATTGCGCACTGACTTCGAAAGGACGAGTCCGCCGCCTCGCCTCCCAATGCTGTCGCTTGAAAAAGTTCTGCTGCGATCTCCCAAAGCATGGATCCTTGGACACACGCGGAGGCTCCAATCCCTGAAACCCTAAATCCTCCTTTCCGAAACCGGTTCTCCGTGTCACTCGCGTCAGAATCCCAGATGCACGGCGGCAGAAGCACCTGGCGCTGATCTTCCGATGTTCCAGGTGTAGGCTCTTGCGGCTGATAGACGGGATGAAGGTTTTTTAGTTGCTTGCGACAAGTCGAGCCCGTTTCAGCCCAGGCTGCACCACGAACAACTGCCTAAACTCCTTGACCCTAAACCCCATCTTCCCGATGTGTGGCCTGCTGCTTCACCCCTCAATGAAGGCCACCGAGATCACAGCGCCATCGTGCCCTACAACGAAGGGTCTTCGGGTTTAGGGCTTAGGGTTTAGGTGGCTTGGGGGTTCGGATTCTCGTGTCGGCCTTTCTCCTGAAGCATAGAGTTTAGGATGTTGGCTTTAAAGTTTGGGGTTTCAGGGTTTTGAGGGCGTTAGCGGGCCTTCAGCCGGGCCAAAGGGCTCAAACCCCTTTCCTTGGTCTGGATTCTGCCTCAATAGGTTTAGGAAATTGGGGTTTTAGCTTTTAGGGTTGGTTTCAGGAGTCAGGATTGTAGGGTTTGGGGTTTTTTAGGGGGGGGGGGTGGCCACAAACATTCCGGGATTCCCCAGCCCGAACGAAACAGACTTGAGAGTCGCTCCCTATCCGTCTTACCGATAGTGACAGCTACCGGGGGGAAACGATTTATCCAAAAGCTCAGCCAAACAATCAACCCAGGCAAGCCAGATTCAACCCGGCAGCAATGACCCCAAAAAAACACCCTTAGACTGAGATTTCAGCCGTGTGGATGTCGAAGCACCAAGTTCGAGACAAGGCAGGCAGGCGAAAACTCAGAGTGGGTGAGGGGTTACACAAGGATTTGTGAGAGCTGTGGTTTAACCCTAAACCCTAATTTGAGGCCTTAGTAATTAGAATAGTGAATAGGGTTTTGGGGCCCATTATTCTATAACTATAAAAAAGAACCACCAAAATAGTATAGGTAATTATTTACGCCCCTATAGTACATTGAGGCTTCCGGCTTCAGGGTGCGAGTTGAAGGCCTGGAAGAGCTTATTTGAGCCTATAAGCCGATAGGGTTTAGGGGTTCAGGGTTTAGGGTTTCGTGTTTAGGGTTTGGGGGTCCAGGTGTTTCAGGGTTCAAGGGCTTCGGGCTTAGGGATTAGGGTTTCGTGTTTAGGGTTCCGGGGCTTTTGGGTTTAGGGTTTAGGGTTTCAGATTTTGTAATTAAGGCTTCGAAATACTGTTTCCAAGGACCAGAGTGTAGAGCGCGGCCCCCGGAAACCCCCTCGTTCTCTGGCAGTTTCCGGTTTAGGGCTACGGCCTTGAGCTTCGAGAGATGCGATGGGGCTAAGAGGCGTTGGGTTTAGGAAACTCGAGGTTGCAGGGCCCAGGGTTTGGGGCTTCATGGGTGGTTATAAGTAAGGTTTAGAAGTAGGACAACTTAACTACGGTTGCAGCCTGTACTAGGGGATCTAGCCATGAACCTCCGAGTAGGGTTTGTTTAGGGCTTTTGGGGATTTAGGGTTTTGGACTCCGGGGCTTTGAGCTTAGCATGAGACCACCTCGCCTTCCAAAATCTTCAGACACTTGCCCGTCACGCTCCACAGCCGAACGGTGCCGTCGTAGGATGCAGAACCAATGATGGTGCCTGCCACGTGTAGGGCTTCGGGGGCGTATAAGGATGCTATACGGGCTACTACAAGGGCTTCGATAAGGGTCTAGAGTCTAGGGTTTATGGTACTACAAAGAGTTTGGGGTTGAGGCTTTGGGAAGTGAGTTGGCTCTCCAGGAGCTGATGGCCCGCAGACCTTCAGGAAGCAAGCTCTCCGAGTCTCAAAGCAACAAGGGACTCAAGCTCCAAACATATTCATGGCAGGGTCTTTAATGGTTAGAATGGGGCTTCGGGTATATTATAACAGATATACGTAATAAGGAACCCTGAGGAATAGCATCACTAACTTAAAGGGATTCTATATTCGTCCAGGCTTGGTCTGTTGGTTGTGCTGTGGTTGTGTGCAGACCCGTAGTACAGACATGTTCCCAAGCACCCCAAAGCGAGCGCGAATTTCTCAACCACGAAGCCTGGACCCTATTCAAAGCTCCCTCAACAGAAACCCACAAAAGCCCCAAACTCTCAAACCCGAAACCCTTAACCCGAAACCCAAACGCACCCCTCCCAGTCTACACTCAGGTCGGTGCCATCTGGCGAGAAAGCTGCAGATCGGACCTTAGAGAGTCCGACTGTCATATTAGGGAGTTGCCGAAAATAAGGGGTACCTTCTTTTGGGTCCTTATAACAAGGATCCTACTATTTGGCGTACTATCTTGCTGTCTCCTCTTATCATAAAAAAGACTCCCAGGGCCGGGCCCCAGAGGCCCCCCAAGGTCAGTAGCAAAAGACCCAAGAACTACTCAGAGCCACTGTTTAGGGTTTAGGGTTTAGGGTTTAGGGTTTCGACTCCAGCAATCTTAGTAGGGCATGGGGGAATGGATCCCCATGACAGCCCCCATACCGTCCCCTATGGTAGTCCCTACAACCCATGACCCCATTCCCTACTAAGAACCCAGGATCCGACATAAGAACCAGAGATCTGACAGCCGTAACGGTCCTTTTGCCATTCAGCCGATGATGGGGTCCGGCCAGTTCTCAGTTGAGTATCCCAGGAGCGCTTGCCAGTCCTTCATGACACCCTAAACCCTAAACCTTTCTAAACCCTAAACCATAAGCTCTAAACCCTCAACCCTAAACCCTAAATCCTAAACCTGCCGAAACCCTAAATCCTCCCGAAACCCTCAACCCCAAACCCTAAACCCTCCCGAAACCTTAAACCCTAAACCGTAGACGTCATGAGGGCAAGGCTTCTTGAAGTCAAAGGCAGCAGTGCAGCAGCTGTCCACTCATAGGAGAGGAAGATCAAGGCGTCGCAATGGAGGGTTGATGGGTTCCACGTACAAGTTCCAGACTTCCGTAACCCTAAACCCTAAACCCTAAAACCCTAAACCCTAAACCCTAAAACCCTAAACCCTAAAACCCTAAACCCTTATTCCCGTTAAGGTCTCCATTCCTGGCATTTTAAGAGGAAGAGGAAGCCGGTCCTTGAGCTGCTGCACCAGGCGAGGGTCCAGCCGCATCATGGCTTCTTGACCGGCCTCGAGGCTACCAAGGCTCTACGATATTAGATTACATGTTCTTCTATTCTGCTTTGTTTTAGTATATTAATATTATGTTGTTGGTATGACTTGGTATCATATTGTACTACATTGTATTACATTGTAGTACATTGTAATATGTTGTACTTTAATGCCTTCTGTTATATTCTTCTGTTTTTATTGTATGACATTGCACTGTCTTGTATCTTATTCTATCAGTGGGTCCGAGTGCTTGGCTTGGGCTTTCAGGTTTTCGGCCGAGCAATGGACCGAAGTGGCCTTGAGGCACTCGTCGTCGCTGCCGTGGCCGGCTTCTGCAATCGCATTGGTGAAGTTGGGGTCTACGTTCAGGTCCTCCACCTGTGCCCTAAACCCTAAACCCCTAAACCCTAAACCCTAAACCCTAAACCCCTAAACCCCTAAACCCTAAACCCTAAACCCTAAACCCCTAAACCCCTAAACCCCTAAACTCCTAAACCCTAAACCCCTAAACCCCTAAACCCCTAAACCCCTAAACCCCTAAACCCTAAACCCTAAACCCTAAACCCTCTTGTGTAGACTGTCGGACTCCTTCGGCTCTTAGTTCCCTCACCCATCCTCCCGCGCGCTCGGGCAGGAAGACCCAACCCCTGCGACTGCTGCTCTCCTCCTGCTCGTCCCCCGCCTCTCCCTACGCAGACGAGAAGACCCAAAATGTTAGGTTCTTACCTGTGAACATGAGCAGGATGAATGTGTCGTTGCGGTCGGCTCTCCCTCAACGTTCCAGGAACGCTGATTGCTGGGGCTGCAAGGCATTCAGCTGAGTGCCTTCAATCTGATCGAACCCTGTCCCTGACCCAACCCCCGCACCCCCCTTCCCCCCCCCCTCCCCCCGCCAACCTTGGCTGCTTGCCATGACCTTTGCAGATCTGCTTCTGAGACCATGGGCGCGAAAAGGAAATGGAAGAGGCTCTGGACCACCTCGAGATTCGAAGGCTCTTGGGTATTGGGTATTGGGGGTGTCAGGGTGAAAACCACCCCCCCGTTTTCAGATGTCCGACGTGACCTGGCACCGTTTATCTGGGGATCCCGAACACGAAAGGGTCTTTTCGGGTCTTAGGACTCAAGGATGACATGCAGCTGGATGAACGAGACCGCTGCTGTTGGTTTGATCCTGCTGCTTTGCGTGGATATGGGGCAGCATGAGACTGCAGAAGTTTGGTTTTGGTTGAAGTCTAGATTGTCCTCATCGAGGTGGGCAAGGTGTGGTCTTATGCTGGGACGGAGATTCCTACTATTTGGCAACTGAGAGCGCGGGATGTCGCATCTGAGCCCTACAGGAAGACATTTGCCGAACGCATGGGCCATGCCGGCATTTTTCATCATAGCATCTGCTTCAGAAACATCCAAAACACGGGATCCGTCCTGCATCTATATTTGCATAATTGAGCCCGTGACTCAATCCTGATGACAAATTAATACGGCTTGGCACACGAAGCAGGCAAAACTTTGTAGAGTGTTTGGTTTTCGGTGCACTGATGACTGCGATGATCATGCTAACGATGAAGGTGATGTGATTCCGTGATGATGGCTCTGACGACGACGAAGATCATGAGGATGATGACTCCGATGATGTTGGTGATGTTGATGTGGATGATGATGATGATGACGATTTAGGTTTAGGTGATGGTGATGGTGTTGGTGAATGTGACGGTGAAGGTGCTGGTGCTGGTGCTGGTGCTGGTGCTGGTGGACGGCATCGCCTTCCCATCGAAAGTTCGCTTGACAGCTCTTGATAAAATTCTGTGTCCGAACCTCTTTCGAACTTCCTGAGCATGAATGCCCCAATTTCAGGGCCTATGATAGGTACTATAGGGGCCTTAATAATTAGAATAGGCTTCCTTTAAAAGGGTCTATAAGGGTTACTATAAGGAATCTATAAGGGTACTATAATATAGGGGCCTTAGTAATTAGAATAGGGTTTCGGGGCCCACTATGCTATAATTATAATAAGGAACCCCCGAAATCGCACGGGTAATTATTTAGGCCCCTATAGTACTGGCTGGTAAGAGTCGGATTTGCTTATTTGCTTCGGGGTGTGGAGCTCTAGGTTCAAGAGCCGCGCCACTCTGTCAAAGCCTTCCGATGATGGGGCAATCTCCTGGGCAGGGTTTAGGGTTTAGGGCTTCGGGCTTAAAAGCCGGTCCGATAAGTATTATAACATACCGGATTCCACTGCATGATATCCCATTATATTGTCCTATATGAGATTATGTTACATTATATGATGTCTCCTTGAAGTGCTGGGATTTGTGCTTAGGCCTAGGCTTTGCCTCCCAGCTTCCAAAAATAATCAAACCGTGGAATGCTGGCCGGTAACAGGGTTTATGGTCTGGGGCTTTGGGATGATCCAAGAGCCTGGTACAACGAGGCCACGGAGTAATGGAACGTGGAACGACACGGACGACACGAAAAAAGTGCTCAAGCTGCACATAAGATGACCCCAATGGGAAATGCTTCACTCTGACAAACACCCTCGCAGCCTAAACCCTAGACCCTAGCACCCTTAACACAAAATGCTTAACAAGTCTGCCTCGAACCTCACGTGGAACATCTCCTCGGCTGTCGTGCCTGTGTAGAGGTTCACCATGTCCTCGGGGTTTAAGGTTTGGGTTTTCGCGGTTTAGGGAGACCAAGCCTATCGCCTGGAGCTGGGGGTTTTGCGCTGGCGTTAGCATGTTGGCCCCATACACAAACTGTCTCGCACGAGCTCCACGCACCATCACATGCTGATATTACACATCAGATCCCCCTGTCCAAGGGAAGATGGAGAATATAGTCGGAGTCGAAAGTCGGGAAGAGGTCCCGGTCTCAGGGTTCAGACAGAGCCAAGAGACTTGGATGGTGAAGCTCATCATGGGCCAGAGCGCCATCATTCCCTGGCAAGACCGGAGCTTTGGGTTTCACAGCGAAGGTGGAAGCCCCGAAAGACTGCCAACATGTTGCTGGCCCTGGTAGGGTTTAGGGTTTAGGGTTTAGGGTTTAGGGGGTCAAACAACCCCACTCTTCACATTGATGGCCCTTTGCATGTTCGCCTGGTGAGGGCGACGATTTAGAGGATGAACATGATCATGAAGATTATCATGAACCCGAAACCCTAAAACCCGAAATCTCACCCATAAAGCAATCGTCCTGAGCCCCGAACAAACCTAACCCCCGACCCTCCTCCCAAAACAAATGAACAAAAAAAACACCAGAACTGAACCCCAAACCCCACCCCACACCCAAGCACCTCCTCGGGGCCCATGGCCATGATCTCGGGCCAGGGCGCCATCGGGTTTCCGAACTCCTCCGAGGAGCGCAGCGTTAGCGGGGTTTGGGACTTGGGGTTTAGGGTTTAGGGTTTAGGGCTCGGGATTTGCAGGTTTAGGGCTTAAGGGTTTTTTTTGGGGGGGTTGGGGTTTTCAGGCTTGGGGTTTCGACCCTAAATCCCTAAAACCCAAAGCCCTAACCCCTAAACTCTACCCTAAATCCCAAAGCCCAAACCCTGATGCCGCGCCCGACAATGCTGAACCCCAAACTTTGGTCCCAGGGCGGAGGTTTCGCGTTCCAGTCTTCAGGCCATTTTGAGTTTTTAGGGTTTAGACTTTAAGGTTTAGGAGTTTAGGATTTAGGATTCAGGTTTTCGGGTTTCGGTTTTATTAGGTTCCGGCAATAAGCCATGAAAAACCCTAAACAGGCTAAGACCTTAGAGGTGCGGGTCATTGGGCTACGGACTCGGGGTCAATCGGGGAAAGCCACGGAGCAGCATACCTCTTAGAAGACTTCTCACTCTACAGCAGCTCTAGCAAAATTCAAGGGTGTAGCCGTCGGACAAAGCCTGCCCGCGGCTCCTTCCCACGGTGGTGGTAGCAGTATGCGGAGACAAGCATGTCCTGCAAGCAGCATCTTTCAAGAGAAATGGTACCCTACCGGGAGTTCCGAAGACATGAAAGCGGCTGCGTTTGTAATGGGCAGACAGCGAAAGGCATGCGAATGGAAGCTCTTGGATGCATGCAGGGTGCAAAGTAGAGGGGGAGAGAGCGAGACAGCGAGAGACAGAGAAAGAGAGACAGAGAGAGAGAGAGAGACAGACCGAGAGAGAGCGAGACAGAGAGAGAGAGAGAGATATATATATATACACATAGGACAAGGAAACACCAGATAGAGTAAAGGAGTGGTGCATGTTAGGGTCTCTGTCGTTATTGCTGCTGTTGTTGGTACTAGTGCTGCTGCTGTTGAATAGGTCTAAACCCTAAACCCTGAACCCCTGAACCCTAAACCCCAAACCTGTTTCAGGTCTTGCTGTCACGTTCGTGGCGTTTCGCATTGTTGTTAACATTTACTGACCATTGCCTTGCTGTCATTGCTAGTTATCAGCAGAATATTTACTTTGAAGAGTAGCCGTCGCAGTAGTAGTAGTAGTAGCAGCAGCAGTTGTAATGGTGGTAGTGGTGGTGGTGGTATTATGATGATTATTATTGTTGCTATTTCTCGAAAAGCTGTCAATATTATAACCTGTATTCAAATCCTGCTGCAGTGCATCTCCCAACCCCAATCTTCCCATTTCGCCTTGGGCTTTCTCACGGAATGTGCCCCGCGGATGCTCTGCCCACGAGAAGCGGCCATCGCTTTCGCCGCGAGGAAGTTTGCTATCTTCGCATTGTTGTCCCATTCTGAGATTCACAGTGGGAGCTCAAGGAGTTTGGGACTTGGGGGTTTAAGCTCAAACGTTTTGGGTATGGAGTTCAGAGGTTCATAGGTTTGAAGCTAAACCCTAACCCTCAACCGTGTTGCGAAGTTGTAAGCTCCAGTTCACCATCAGATGAAGCGTTGTCGGCGCCAGTTCAGGTCCTCTGGGCTACAGGGTGGAGAGTTTAAGGTTGAGGGTCAAGGCTCGTCATAATCCCACTCCCTAGTGGCGTCTTTTTACGTGGTAGAAGGCCCATCTGACTCTGACCGTGAACCGCCCAAGCAAGCCTGAACTCAACCATCCCTCTTTGATTAGTGGAACTCGAAAGGGCACGCAATGCAAAAGCCAAACGCAACACGGCTGATCAAACCCAGTTCCGTAGATAAGCAGGTCCGAAAACAAGTGGCGGATAGGAGCGTTCGGGTTCCCTTGGCACGGGTCGTCGTGCGGAGCTGTGGTGATGTAACCTCGGCTGTGGTGGGCTTGCACGAGGTGCCGAAACAATCTATATGTATGCGTGTGTATATAAGTACAATATTCTAAGAAGGTGGGGCTACATACCTGTGAACGGCGGAGTCAAGCATGCTGGAAGAAGTTCTCGGGGTTGCCTGCGTCTGGTCAGAATCGATGCCCTGCAACCTTACACCGAAATGCATGATTTCTGACGTGGCTAAACCCTAAACCCTAAACCCCTAAACCCCTAAACCCTAAACCCTAAACCCTAAACCCCTAAACCCCTAAACCCTAAACCCTAAACCCTAAACCCTAAACCCCTAAACCCATCATTAGACCCTACCAGGAAGCCTGGGGACTGGGCTCACGGTTTCATGAAACCGGACGAGGTTTTTCAAAAAAACATAGGTTTAGGTTTTTTAAAAAACCTATGTTTTTTAAAAAACGAAGGCACAGACCACAAAAAAAGCCGACGACAGTGGCGACAGCAAACCTAGCAATTGCAGAAAAAAGGACTAGTCACTTGCAGGGCTTCGGGCTTCGAACTCATGGTGTTGCAGCTGGGGCTTTATCATACGCCGACTGCAGTGCAAATACCTAAAGTACCCTAAAGCAAAGCCCCAAAGCCCTAAACCCTCAAAGACCCAAAGGGCACGCATCTTCCAGATCCCTAGCTCCTAGTGCTCAGTGCCTTCCCCAACGACTTCGGAGCTATCCGGGTTTAGGGTCTCCAAAACCCCTTGATTAAGGAATATCCCTTAAACCATACTAGGAACCCTAAGAAAATTTAAGGGCTTTTGGAGTCTCCCTGAACCCTGAGCTCTGAATGGTACAGCATCGTAGAGTATAGTACAGTGCAGTATATAATAGAGTAGAGTATAGTATGGGGTAGTATGGTATAGTATGGTATGGTTTAGTAACAGTATAGTACAGTATAGTATAGTTGCTATACTATACCATACTATACTATAGTGATCACACATTACACAACAAGAGCCCTGAACCCTAAACCCTAAATATACCATATTACAACAAGAGCCCTAAACCCTAAACCCTAAATATATCATATTACAACTAGAGCCCTGAACCCCAGTAGTAGTAGTAGTAGTAGTAGTAGTAGCAGCAGTAGTAGTAGTAGTAGCAGTAGTAGTAATAACTGTGGAGTCGGGCCAGGGCCCAGGGACGACGGCCAGGACTGGGAGTTTGGTTGTTAACGGGTCCACAACTTCAGATCAAAGTGGAAGCAGCTGTGTCGTCTAGGAGCACATTCTAGGACCGCCACTTGAGACGAAGCTTCTCCCAGTTGAAGCCGGGACCCGATGTGCACAAAATGTCGCAAACGAAACCAAGATCTCATTCAAATCTAACAAAAGCTTCTGGTTGACAGCTGCAGGTCTGGAAGTAGGGTGTGGGTATCGGGCTTCTGAATCTGTTTCAATCCAGCAGCTGTCAGAGAAAGAGCCTCCCCAGCGGCACGACCCCGGGGCGCCCAAGGCGTCGAAGCCGTGTCCTGACACCCAAAGCCCGGAAAAGCACAAACCTTTCAGCTTCTCCTCCTAGATGCCTCAAGATGGGAAGCCACCAAGCATCATGCCTCAAACCAAGGCTCTGAGAGCGCCTGACTCACAAGTAAGTATGCGTATATGTACATGAGCATGTATATGTACGTGTATCTGTATATTTGTGTGTATGGGTATGGGTATGTGGCTGTGCTTGTTTTTTGTGCACGTGTGTGCGTATGTGTATGTGCATGAGTATATGTCTGTGGGTATGGATATTTATATTGTATATATATATAGTTATATATATATATAGATATGTGTGTGCATGAAGGAATATGTATATGTATGTGTATGTGTAACTGTATACGTATATGTATATGTATGTATCTGTATATGTATATGAAAATGTAGATGTAGATGTAGATGTCGATGTAGATGAATACGTGTGTGTATGTGCATATTCGTATATGTCTATGCGAGTACATATGCGTATCCATACTGCTGACCCGTTCGAATTAATTTTTGCTAGTATTACGTGTTTACTAATATGCACATGCAACCTACCCGTATGTCTATATAAAGATGGATGCAGTCGGTCCACGGCATGCGTACGTATTCATGCATGCGCATACAGACTCTATTGGTTTAGAGATTGAATGCCACAGTACTGGTGCGACCGGCGAAGACCTCTTCAGGGCATTAACATCAACATCTTCAAAAACAAGGTCGTCTTGGGCATCACAAGCAGGACCCGACATCATGAGCCCGACTGCCATAATCATCGTCAATGCTGCCGAGATCGCCACAGTCTTGATCAGAAGTACTTGTGGTACGAGTAGTAAGTGGTTGTCGTCGTCGCTCGTCGTGGTTTCGTCGTACCACCGCCACCACCATCACCACCACCACCACCACCACCACTACTGCTACTGCTACTGCTACTGCTACTACTACTCTACTACAACGACTACTACTACTACTACTACGACTACGACTACGAGTACGACTACGACTATGACTACTTAATAACAATACAAGCACTTCTAGTTCTACTTCTACTACTACTTCTACTACCACTACTACCACCACCACCACCACCAGCACCACTGCTAACTAACACTACCGCTACTACTACTGCTGCTGCTACTACTACTACTACTGCTACTACTGCTACTACTACCACTCCCGCTCCCCCTCCCCCTACTGCTCCTACTCTCTCCTACTCCTACTCCTACTCCTACCCCTACTCCTACTCCTACTCCTGCTCCTGTGCCTGCGCCTGCTCCTACTCCTACTCCTACCCCTACTCCTACTCCTACTCCTACTCCGGCACAACCTAAACCATGCGCCCTCGGCCCACTTCTGCCGAGCGTCGCATCACATCCCGCAGGAGTTGGCTGCCAGCTTTATGGTGCGCACCTACCTGGGAGCTGCTTTTCCAGGATCCTGTTTGACCTCTAGTTTCTCTTGCACCGCAGTTCCTGTCGTCTCATGCACGTCTATTTCAGTGGATACCTAGCAGGAACCCGACTTCGGAGCAACCCGTACCTCAAGGATTGGAAAGCTGAAATGGGGTCGCACATCTCGGCAGGAAAGCTCTGTTCATGTCAAGACCCCTCCAGTTGAGCAATCATGTAGCTACGCAAGCTCTGGTACGCCCTTCATCTTCCCAACCGACTGCATTTTGGAGAAAACCCAAACCCTAAACTCAGATGTGTTCAAAGCCTCAGGTTCCAGAAGACCGAGTGCGTGCGTTCGGTTTCGAGGCCAAGGGAGGGGCCATAAGACATGGAGCAAGACGGTTTCGGCGTGTATACTACAAGTGTAGAGGGACCATAACGGGATGCTGGTGTTGATTATTCCGGCACCTTATCTTAAGGCCCTATATGAAGGCTTGGGGTCTGTGGCACACAGCTAGAGTTGAAGATTTACATGGCTTGCGTCAGTCGAAACCACCAGAAGCAACCAGAAAGCTTCTGTTGCAATCTGGGCTGGGACCAACAGCCCTGAACCCTACTTGTGTGCAGCGGAATTTGAGTGATCTTGAACCCCTAACATAGCCGCCTTAATGATTAGAATAGGGTTTTGGGGTGTATTTTACTGTAGTTCTAATAGGGAACCCCCAAAATAGTAGAGGTAATTATTGAGGCCCCTATATTACCCTACAAGTGTGAGTCACAAGCTTCCTCCCCTGAAGGCAGAGTTCGTCATCATATGCTTCACACACAAACTCACAGCCCACAGGACTCGCAATCGAGGGTGGAAAGTTTGAACCTAAACCCTGCACACCCGAATATTTCTGAGAATCCTACACCCTAGACCGCCGTAGCGCTCGGGGTGCTGTTGGGGGCATGGTAGTAAGGATCTTGCATGTGAGATCTTGCTGGGGGGCTCGGGTATCAAGAGCGGTGAGACGGGGCAAGGCTTCTTTGCTGCTGTGATTCGACTTGTCCTACAGGGTTTTGTGTGGAGTTGGGTGAGGTCTTGCCACAGCTCTTCTAATAGATGTGGCCTCAATCAACATCCGCGCAGCTCATGTGGCGAAGAGAGCCCAACGTCCCACACCACGAATTTGCCAAAACCCTCGGGCTGAACACCGCAAAGTAACTTTGCAACTAGGGTTTGATTAAGGTATAGGGTTTAGGGTAGACACCCCCACCCAATGTGCCTTAGTCCTCCGACCCAGCAGAAATTTTGATTAGGGCCTTGGGAGTATGGCCGACTTGCGATGTAAAAGCCTGACATAACTACATAGTACTTTCGAGTTTAGGGCTGAGGGCTCCTTATTGTAATTGAAACATAAGCCCCCAAAACCCTGGTCTAATTATCAAGACCCCTGTATCAACTACAGGCGTTCTAAACCGCCAAGCGATCCGAGCCTGAACGCCAAAGTGTAGAGCAAAACCCTTTCAAGCCCTCATCAAAGCCTGTAAGAAGCAGATCAAACCAGAAAAGACAAGGTTAAAACCCTAAACTGTCCTGTTTCTGAGAGTGAGAGAGCCCCTCAAGCAAATCCAAACCCACAAAATGGAACACTGACGGCCCTCAAGCCTAGGCGTTATTCTCACCATGATCTCCGGGGATGCCCTGAGACTTCAAGCATGAACCCACTGGTGTGGAACAAAGGGGCGAAGTAGAAGCCCTGCTCCCAGGGAGGGCTCCGCAGTTGAGAAGAGGCCGCCCTGCCTGAAACCCACTCAGGGTTCAGGGTTCAGGGTTTAGGGCTTAGGGCTTAGGGTTTAGGGCTTAGGGTTTAGGGTTCAGGATTTCGGGGCTAGGGTTCGGGATTTTCAGGTTTGGGGTTTAGGGTTTAAGGTTTAGGGTTGGGGTTGGGGAAGCCTAGGCCTAGGCTTCCTCTTGAAGCTGAAAGCAGGGTTGAGGTTGGGGGCTTGGTTTGGTGTAGATTTCTAGGTTCATCTCTTCGAGCCCGCCAAGTTTCCGAGGCCTTTCAATGTGACACGGTTTTTGGGTAGTTCTCTGAGTTAAGCTCCCTTTTAGTGTCTTGCTCATTAGGGTGCCGTACTACCTTTGGGACCTAGAGAAGTACCCATACATAAGGACACCAACATGCAGAACCCTACAAATCTAGGACTTTTCTACTACAGGTACGGCAAAGAAGCCGGTTTCAGGCTTGAGGCTGTTGTGTCCAATCGTGCGGGAGTGTATCGTATATACTAAACTAAACGAAATAGCACAAAATTGAACAAACTATGCACCATATATGATCATAACAATAACAACTATTATTATTATTTGTATTATTATTAATATTACTACTATTATTATTATAGTATTATGTAACAATGAGTCTATATTGTTACAATTACAATTATTGAATACTTATTATGGCAATCTAGACTGAAAGACCTCGAGCCCGCCGCCCTCCGAGCCCTACATCGCAACACCACGGTGTCCAGCGAAGGTCCAGGGCACTGCGGAGCAACACGCATTCACACATGTATACAGAAAGAGAGAGAGGGAGAGAGAGGGAGAGGGAGAGGGAGAGGGAGAGAGAGAGGTCTGATTTGGTTTGGTTTGGCTTGGCTTGGCTTGGTGATTGGCTTGTTTGTTTGGTTGGTTGTTTGCTTGTTTCGTTGTGTGTTTGCTTGCTTGCTTGCTTCCAGGTTTAGGTCGTGAAACTTCTATTTTTTTAGGGTTGTGTTCTTGGGCTACGGGTCAACAATGGAATTCTACAACCCTAAACCCTAAACCCTATACAGTATAGTCTACACGATAGTTACTATACACCATACATCCCATACCCCAACCCCGACAACTCAATGAGCCCCAAAACTTGCAGAGTCTCCAAGCCCCCCAAAAAAAAAAAATGCCCCCAAACTCCGCTTACGACAACCCCAAAACTATAGCTGTCCAGTCTCGATCGAATGCCCTGGATTGCACCAGGGACACAGGTGCGTCGCCGCAGCTATCATCCAAAAGCGCCTGGGCTCTTCAAGGCCCGTTTTGGATGCTGGGGGTAGAAAGGCTTCATTCGGGATTTCAGACTTCCGGGCTGTGGGACTTTCTGGGTTTGGCCTTCGAGGCTTCCGGACGTTAGGCTTTGCAGGGATGTAACCTGATAGATTCTACTTCAGGCTTCGCACCAGTGGAGCTCAGGGTCCACACTCAAATCCGTCGACGCTTTCAGGGCTTAGCCGAGCTTTCGGAAGTACCCCAAACCTGCCGGGGCTTTGGGATTGACGGCTCAGGCTTGGGGCTTTCGATCTGGGCTTTGATACATTGCCCGGGGTTTGAGCACGACGATCACCACCAAGCAACGAGAGCCCGAGGTTCAGAATGCGGACAAAAACCGGAGATGCCGAAACCTAAAACCTGAAACCGCGAACCCTACCCGAAACGCGAAATGCCTCAGCCTCTACCCAGGACCTTGAACCCCTGAGCCTCAAAACTCGCCCCCCCCCCCACCCCTCACCTGGCCCCCTAACTAACCTTGAACCCTCGACCTCCAAACCCTAACCCCTAAACCCTAAACCCCTAAACCCTAAGCCCTAGCCCCTAAAACTCAAACCCAAAAGCATCTGCCGGGCCGCCGTTGCAGAATCTTGTGAAGTTCCAGAAGCCCGAAGCAACAGGAGGGACGAGCAGAAGAAGCGAATCATTGCGTTTGGCGTTTAGGGTTTGGGGAAAGCCTGGGGTTTACAGTAGCAAGCGTTGGGGCTGGGATCCGAGCTCTGAAAACTGCTGGCTATGAACTTCGAAACAGGTTTGGCAGTGGAATTTCTGCCGCCCCTTGGGCCAAAAGTTCCAAAGGATCAGAATGAGACTTTGGGATTTTTACGGCTTAGCATTCAGTCTCGAAGTTCGGGGTCTTGGACAAGTTTGCTGAGGGTCCCGGGCTGCAAGGTGGGGCTTTGCACATGGTGGGGGCTAAGATCACGGACGAGGCAGGCTACCTGTGTGGTCAGCAAACCTGGGATGTGTTGGCAGTGCTCGGGTTGCATCTCCTACAGCTACGCAGAACTCAGCTGCAGATGATACTCTAAGCACCCCGGAATCTTAGGCTGAAAACCTCTTGAGAATTAGCTGGGCGGAAGGAAGGCGTCATGTCCGAGAGTCTCCGAGAGCCCAGTCAGAGGCTCCCACCCAATCTTCGTGCCCAGAGAGAGTCAGAACCTTTCGTTGGAACTTCTGCGGTCACCAGTGCAATGTGGAGAGTTGGTATCGTTTCGCGTGCAAATTCCTGATGCTTTCAGCCTGAAAAATTCGTAAGTCAGCATTCGATGCTCCATGATGCGGAAGCGGGCTAATACACAACCGGGTGATTTCTTTGTGTGACGCGCTCAAGCAGCTTCTGTCGTAAGCTTCCTTTGCCGTAGCTGTCCTAACTGCAGAGAACCCGCGAAAAACAAATACGAATCAGCATCCTCAAAGAGCAGGGTGTTTTTGAAGAATACGTGACCTAATAGGAGAATCTCAACGGATTGATCCTGTAACGCCTTTCGAGCATGGGTCCGAAGAAGCGGAATTCCTACTGGGAAGCACCCGCAAGCATGTTCCGGAAAGTCAAAACATATACACGCTCGGTGGGCACCCTCCGCCTTCCTACCCCACCACCTTCATGTTCGAAAGCACTCAGAGGCCAAGCGACACCCGAAGTAGCTTTCGGGTTTCAGGGTGTTGACAGCTTTGGAGCAAGCCTGCTCTACTTCGGTTGGGGCTCCCTGTAGACGCATCTTAAGCCTAAGCGGCTGTGAGAAGTTGGCAGCAACCATGCTCCTCGACACAGGCCCAACATCACTAAACCGAGCGAGCCTGCTCAAAAAGCAAGTCAAAGCACCCTGCACATTTGGGAAGATTGCAGATGCCGAGGTAGTGCGCTCCAACGACCCCACATCCGAGATCTGAGGGACTGGCACATTCGCCATCTTCAGCCTGAGTGCTTAGGCTTTGCTTAAGGGTTTAGGGTTGCTTCGGGGTTTGGGGGGACCTCCATGATTCACGAACTTGCTTTTGGTCTTCACTTCCGACATGGGGCTGAAAGGACTGTGCCGTGTCCTGAGGATTCGGGATTTAAGGCTCAGATTCCCAAGACCCAGACCAGAAGCCCTAATATAGGGGCCTTAATCATTGCCTATATTATATACGCGGCCCCTTATTATAGTTATAGTATACTGGGCCCCAAAACCCTATTCTAATTATTCAGGCCCCTATGTTAAACCCCGACCCTCTGCCTCAGCCTCAGCATCAAACCTTGCAGGCCAATCCTCGCAGACCCCGGGGCAAAGGCTCCGAAAACGCGGAGGTTGTTACTGGCGGAGGCCAAGAGCACCTGCTAGGCAGCTACGTGGCAGGAGATAGAGGGTTCATGACCCGAAGCGGTAGCGGTGGGGGAGTGGTAGTAGGAGGAGGAGGAGGAGGTGGCTACAGTACTACGGTTGGTTTCGATGCTGCCATGCCAGGTTTAGCCGGAGGCTATGCTGCAGAAGCTGTGAGGGCGGCAAGTGTGAGGATAGGCTTCGGAGTTCGGGGTCGCTCTTGCATCAGGCGAGGGCAGGTGCTTGGCACCAGCCATCCCAAAGAAGTCGACAGGCTCACTCTCAACCCCGCAATCCTGCAAATCGCAATACCCCGAACTTCCGGAACCCTAAACTCTAAACCCTAATCTCTAAAGCCTAAACCCTAAACTTCCGAAAGCCTCTTGCGATTTTCGGGCTACTGGGCTTGGGAACATTTCGTGGTGGCCTTCTGACCGTCGGGCGAAAAGACTGCGTCGTTTACCACCTGGCAGCAAGCTTCTGGAGTCCCAAGGACCTACAAGGGTCCACATCGTGAGTATTATAGTTTTTTTTGTAATATAGTACAGGATGTAGTAAGCAAGAGCACATTATGGCATACAATGTTGTACCGGCTACTAGCTTCAGGGAGGAAGCTCAACTTCGGAGGTGGAGCTTTCTGCATTTCGAAGCTTTCCCGATGCTGGCGGTGCTTTTCGGTCTAGCCTCCAGGGTTTAGGGTTTAGGGCTTAGGGTGTGGGGTTTAGGGTTTAGGGTTGAGGGTTGGCCGTAGAACAGCGCGTAGGCGCTGATATCTTGCGACAAGGTTGTGTCGAGTGCTTCGTACAGAGGCGCAGAGCTGCGAAAGCCTGTCTACAGAAGGCTTTTTCCTTCTTTCTTTCCCACCCCACGCCGTTTAAGGCGGCCAAGCCACCCGAAACTATTCCTTGTAGGGCTTAAGCCTAAACTCATGACATGCCGCTTTTCTTCCTAAGGTGCAGGGCAAGGCGGGGAGGGCAGCAGTCTCGAAGTTGGGGCTTCGGGACTTGCGAGCCGAGCAGCTAAAGGTGAAGGCTTGTCTGCTTGGATCTGGAGCAGCAAAGCAAAGGTTGGCCTGTAAGACCGGGCAAGCCTGGCCCCCATTCTCCAAACTGCTCCAAACATCTAGCCAATAGCCAAAGCCAGCAGAAGCAAAGCACGAACCCTGAAATAGGGTTTAGGGTTCAGTCTGAAGCCGATTAAACCAAAGACTGCAACATCGCCGTTCGCAACCCTCATTTGAAGGCGCTGAGCCTTGACGTTGAAGCGGCACGACTCCGCAAAGCCCTGACCCAAATCGCCAGATCCCAATGTTTTCAAGCCCAAGCCTCAACACCCTGTGACCTCGGCGTACAACACTTGACGTGGACAAGCCTTTCTGCCCGAAAACCTTTACACCTTGGCGCGCAAAATTTCAACCAGATTCTCAATCCCCACGCCTGCTTCAATCGGTTGAGTGCTTTGCCACCCACAACCCCTTAAAACCCTACATCCTAAAAACCCATAATCCATAATCATAAAAACACCAAACCCTAAAACCGGCAAAGCCCAAAACTCTCAAACCCCCCTAAAAATCCTAAAAGCCCCAAGGGCCCCGAGCCTTTCCGTCGCCAGGAATCACCAGTGTGCAAGTTCCACTGGCCTTGGGGTGCAGCTTCCACGGTTTGGGAGGCGCTCTATGGGTAGTTCTCTACACTCGGATACCGTTTAAGGTCCTTTCTTACAAGAGTGTCGTAGTATTGTGCGGACCCAAAAAGGAACACCAGTTTAGTTTAACAGGGTCTGCTACAGAGCTCCAAGCTTAGCAAACCTTGGGGATTACAGGAAGGAGAATTCGAGGACATGAAACAGGAAAAGAGGTGGAATGGGTCGCCTTCGCCGCCCAACCTCTAACCCCAAACCCCAAAAGCCTGCACCTCAGACCGAAGCCCCAAAAACCCTGCACCCCAGCTCCGAAACCCAAAACCCAAATCCCAACAAAACTAAACCCAGAAATTAAAAACCCTGCACTCCCAAAACCCTGAACCCCAAAACCCTAAACCCCAACACCCTAAACCCAGAAATCCGAAACCCCAAACCCCAAAACCCGAGCCCCCAAAGCCTCAACCGAAGCCCCCAGGAGGCGCCCCGCCACTTCCCACAGACGCGCCGTGCCATCGAAGGCCGACGCAGTCAAAATCCGGTCGCCATCCTCGCAGCACGGGAACCCAGAGAGCCCAATACCCCTTAATTAAGGAATATGGCTTAAATTATATAGGGCTTCATATTATGATTTAAGCTATATTCCTTAATTAAGGGGTACTGGGCTGTCTGGGAAGGAGGTTTAGGGCTTGCGGGGTTTAGGGTTTACGGGGTTTACGGTTTAGGGTTTAAGGGGTTAAGGGGTTTAGGGGTTTAGGGTTTAGGGCTCAAGGGGTGTTGCGATTAGGGTTTAGGGGGTTTGGGGTTTAGAGTTTAAGCTTTAAGGGCTTTAGGGTTTAGGGCTTAAGGGGTTTAGGGCCTTTAGGGTTTAGGGTCGAAGTCTCGGCTTGGGCAAGTAAGTAATCTAGGGGCCTTACTCATTGGAACAGGGCTCGGGCGGTATATGACAGAACGCCCACCCCTGCTGCGGCTTCTGTCAAGTCCGTGATCCTAAACGCTGCAATACTTTGTTCCGTGTGGCGATGAGATGTACCTTTCGTTGACTTGGAGTCTTGCTTCAATGTGGTCCAGTGATTTCCAAAGGTAGAAGGCTTTTTGTTCCTGCCTTATCACACACGTGCTGCCGACAATTCTCAAGCCTGACGAATCCTGGACACCCAAACCTCTCCAACTCTGTCTTCTTAGCCCGAGCAGCTGAACCCGCAACCCTATGCCCAAACAGAATTAGCCGGGTGTAAGGTTCTGGCGATTTTTTGGCGGTCGTTTTACATGTCGGTTATGGGATTAGATTTTAGGGTTTAGAGCTTTGGAATTAGATCTAGGGCTTTAGGATTGAAGGTTGAGGGGCCTGGAAGGCTCGAAATTTCGAGCAACCCCTTCCCCTTCCCCTGCAGCAAACACTCAGGGCTGGGCTGGCGAGAACTTCACGGAGCTAATGGCCTTGCTATGTCCTGAGCCACTTTGAGCTTTAGGGCTTAGGGTTTCGGGTTTAGGGTTTAGGATGGGTTTGTTAAAGTGTATTCACCCTTTCTCCGCTAGGGTTTTCGGGTTTAGGGCCACTTCGGGCCCCTCGGGCCAGGGCTCATTGAGCTCTTTGGGCCTCTTAGCCGGGGCTTTATGGTTTGGGGTTTAGGGTTCAGGGTTTGGGGTTTAGGGTTCAGGGTTTGGGGTTTAGGGTTCAGGGTTTGGGGTTACGATTTGGGAAGGTTGGACTCCGAGGTTACCCCAACAATCCGAACTATACGTGGCCTTAGGCCCTTAGGCTTTAGCGTACCAGCACCAGCAACAACGGCAGCTTGAATAGACAACTAGTTCAGAGCACTTTCCTTTCGGTAGACCATCCATTCGCAAGGGACTCATCGCGCGTTTTTGCATCTTGGGGTTTACACTTCGGCCCTCTGCTTCAATGAGTCCTAGAAGCCACGCTAAACCCCTCACCGGAGGCCCGACTCCTGAACCCGGAAAGCTGCAAGCCTGACACCACAACCCTGCCTCAGCCTAGATTCTCAATCACAAGCCCTGTACCCTCAAACAAAAATTCAGGCAACCCTGAACCTTGAACCCTAAGCCCCTAAACCCTAAACCCTGAACCTTGAACCCTAAGGCCAAGCCCGACACCCAAAAATCTTCACCCCCCGAAAAGAAAACTAGCGGCCTCGGAAGACCTGCAGAGGCTTTCCCGAAGGGACGGCCTCACCATCACGGGTTTAGGGTTTAGGGTTTACGGGGTTTAGGGTTTACTGAAGCCGGAAGCGTGTTCATTTTTCAGCAAGTTGGTGATGGCGTAGGCCGCTGCGTTGGGAGATTAATGGTTGCGGATGGGTGCCAAGGTTGTAAATGCTCTTTGGCAAAACCACAACAAGAGTATCTCACGACATGCTGGATAATGGCCAGGTGTCTTTGCATGCACGGGAAGATGCAGTTAGACTTGACGATTGATTTTGCAAGTGTTGTTCAGTTAGACAAGCGTTACCCGCAGAGACTCAAGAATTACAGCTGACTGACTCAGACCCGAAGCAAGCAAGCCTTGCAAACCTCCGAGGAGGCTGTCGTTACTTTGAAGAAACTTGCGCGGCAACTCCGGCTTATGCTGGGGATGGCACTTCGGCTCTAAAATACCATTCATGCTGCCGGCCTACGGCACCTTATCCGCGCAACTACAGTCGATGTCGGGTACGTAGTCTTGTCTCTTCTGTGACTTGGCCTGCTGACTTCAAGCCCAAGCGCCAGATCCTCTTGTATGCAGGTCTTTGGGCCCCGAGTTTGTCCCGAAACTCACGATGAGGCGGCCACCCATGCCCGTGCCGTGCCATCTGCCGAGGCTGTTACGGCCTGGGAGCCCATCGTCAGCTCGGGCTTCGGGGTTCAGGCTCTAGGGTTAAGAGTTTGGGGTTCGAGGTTTAGGCTTTAGGCGGTAAGTTCTGAGGAATCGGATGTGTGTAGCCTTTTGGGATGTGGAGATTTAGTTAATTTAGTTCTTGCAGAAGGCCCGACTGGCTAGGTCTGGGAAACAGCCACCGTCCATTGTGCGAGTCCCCCTCGGGAGAATTAAAACTTCGATCACGAAACCCAAATGTTGCGACGTCAGAGCCTCAGAGCCAAGCACCCAATGAAGATGTCAATCCACGGAACATCAACCCGGCAACGAGTGACTAAAATACACAAACTGGGATGTAGTGGTCAGGTCTCTGGCTTGGCTTTGGGAAGCTCCAAATCCCCCCTTCCCCAGCAGCTCAGCCGAGGGCCATCTGCCCGCAAGGGGAAAAATCCACGCTCTTCACGGTGTCTAGGTGGCCTTCCTGCGAGAAAAGCCCAGCTTCGGAGCTTTAGGGTTTGGGGATCCGAAACCATGAAGACCCCGATCGTCAGACATCGCAGCCCATAAACAAACGCAACCCAGGGCAGTACTACCACCACACTCCTACCTTTGGTTAGTAGAGAATGGAAGAATGGTAGTAATAGTAGTTATAATTGTACCCCATTCTTCCATTCCCTACTAACCAAAGGTAAGCACTTCGAAAGCTTGAGCCCCGAACGCCTTAGCCTCGCAAACCCACACCTCGCCCTCGCGAGTCGATACTCCGCTCCGAAGGAGGGGTTCTGAGGCCGCGACTCCCGTCGAAGCCTTAAAGGAGCCTTTAAAGGAACTTTAAACCCCAAACATCCCGAAACCCTAGAAGCTTGAAAGGAACCCTAAAAGGAACTTTAACAGCCAGAAAACATTCCTGTGATCCTTTAACCCCAGAAGCCTAATAAAGGAGCCCTAAAAGGAACTTTTCACCCCAAAAAAACAGCACAAAGGGTCCAGAGTGGCGATTCGCTCGCCACTGCTGGCAGCCCAAAGGGCCGCCAGGCCGTCCCCAGCACCTTTGAAGCAGGCGTGGTTTAGGGTTTAGGGTTTAGGCTTTAGGGTTTGGCTTCTTTGAGATGTTTGTGTGGATGGTGTTGTTTGAAATCCCTGTTCCTTCGCGGTGCTCGTCGGGTAGACATTGGAGGGTGGGTCAGGGCTCGAGGGCGAGCGGCTTTAGCAACTCTTCAGGATCGTTTTTGCATGAGGGCCTTGACAGTCTCAAGTCTTCGACGAGGGAGGGCGTGTGCAGAGTTTCTCAGAACCCTAAACATGCTAAAACACTGGATTGCGTTCGGAAGAATGGGGCTGGAGGTTCAGAAGCTCGGAGTATTGACGGCAGCCTCGCCGTCATGAGAAGCCTGGAAAAAAGGTTACAATCATGGGCTTCAGGAGAACCTAGAAGTTGCAGGGCATTGGATGTAGAAGCATGATATAGGGGGCCTCAATAATTGCCTGGGGGGTTCCTTATGATAATTATATTATAGTGGGTTCCAAAACCCTATTCTACTTTTTAAGGCCCTTATATTATTTTCATGCAGCTGGGTCCCACCTGTAAGCACCATCTTACCATCGGGAGAAAAGCGTGCAGCTCTGACTTCACCTCGGCATACGGGATTTTGGCTCAAGCCTTTGGAGATGAGGGGGTGTTGGGCTTCAGGGGCCTCAGGTTTGGGGATCTATGGCTGTACGAGGTTTCCACTCTAAGCCCATTATCCTCCACACTCTCCGCCTTCCCCAGAAAACCCGATAGCCTGGCACGCACAACCGCAAATTCCTAAACCCGAAGCCCTNGGGATCTATGGCTGTACGAGGTTTCCACTCTAAGCCCATTATCCTCCACACTCTCCGCCTTCCCCAGAAAACCCGATAGCCTGGCACGCACAACCGCAAATTCCTAAACCCGAAGCCCTGAAGCCCTAGCTGAACTCCCAAGGTCTAAAGTCTCCTGGCTATCCATGTGGAAGTTTCGGCGCAGGACTCCATACCGACTGAAGCAAAACTCTCGGGAATGAACAGCCCCCACAAGTTCCTTTCAACCTCACGCTCCGACACTTAGGGCGGTGCATCTTCCCCCCTTGAAGGCACAAACTCTCTTTGATGCCCTGCCAGAAACAGGAGAAATGCCACCTTAAATCCTGAATCGAAATTTCACGTCCGCGAACTATAAACATCTCCACCACTCGGAAAAGTCCACAGCCCCTAATCCCTGAACCATGAACCCTAAACCATACAGGCTTTTTCACTCTGAAGCACCGAGAACCACAAGTGCCATCAAAGCTTCTCGAAGAGAAGTTGGAATCCGAGCCCGAAACATCCGAAGCAGCGAAGCCTAGCCACTCAAGATAGGGGCATGAATACTTACCAATACTATCCTTTCGGGTTCCCGCATACACCCATTATAATGCATTCTACACCAAAACCCTAGTCAAAATACTAGGGCCCCCATATTCCACTCCGGGGCTCGGACCTGTGTGGCCCTGCAAGGTATGTAGGCACTTGCCTGTGTTGGCGCACCTTCCATTGGGATTGTAGCTGGTTGGGCGTGAAGCTACCTGAAACCCAAACCTGAAACTCTAAACCTGGACAGCAAAGTGTTGAGAGTAGCGCAGGTGAGCTAAGACAAGCAGCGAAACCTTCCAAACGCGCGAGTCGCACATATGCCAGAAAAAAGAATAAAGCAAACAAAAAATAAATAGTATAAACAATCAATATATATATATATACTTTTTTATTTATTTATTATATGAATAATGACATAAAACTCGCGGTCAACCCCCAAGTCCTGACTCCAGGCCTGCAACANATGCATTAAGCCTAGAAACAGGACCTTAAACTCCCTAAGCCCCAGAACCAAACGTGGCCACCTGCCCTGGCACCCTCCCCCTTTCCCGGCCGTGACTCTTTTTTAAAGGATCATGGGACTTAGAAACTCGGGTTATTATTGGGATAACTATACTTATATCATGTCTACCTATAACCCCAACTAGTGTACTTGTAACCATACTTACTAAATCCCGTGATCCTCCACGTAGAAGCCCCCGAAACCCCCGCCACCACCATCAGACCCGGGGCTCGCTCTTGTCATCGAAATGCTCTTCTAGCATTACTTAAACCCAGAACCCTGAGAAGTCTAAACCCTAAAACCTGAACCCTAAACCCGAAAAGAAAAAAGCCTAAAGCCTCAACTCTGAACCCTAAACCCGAAAAAAAAGCCTAAACCCTCAACTCTGAATCCTACATCCCTGAAGAAACCTAAACCCTCAACTCTGAATCCTAAATCCCCAAAAAGCCCTAACCCCTCCTCTCTGCACCCTAACCTCCCGAAAGCGCAGGGCCCCGGCCAGATCCTCGCCGCTTCGTCGCTGGAAGAGCCGACAACCTAAAAAGGCGGGTTCCTGATAAGGGACTTAAACTAAGTGACCATAATAGGGATCTATTAAGGGTTCCTTTCATCTACAAGGCTTCCTTTAAGGGATCTATAAGGGCTCCTTTAAGGGATAAGTGGCTTAATTTAAGTTACCACAACAAGGATCTATGGTAAATAGCATGGTTTCCATATTATCTTATTATGGTAACTTAAGTTAAACTCAAGAACCCAGAAGGGGGACCTACCAAAGACAATGCCGTAGTTTAAACGTGAATGTGGGTTTTGTGAGGGCTTCGAAAAGGGTTCCTTGTAGTCTAGAGTCTAAGGAATCAAAATAGTGCTATGGGATACATTATACGATAAATTTAATCAGGATTTTTGTCTTTCTGTTGACATCTATCTCCTGCAGGGTTCGATCGCTGGGCCATGCGATGCAGGCCGAGCAGGCTCAATCAGACGCACAGCACAGACCGGGAGCCAAGCGTGCTGGCCACCGGGGCAGAATTGTCCAGTGGCCTTCAGAAGGAGGGGCTTTAAGACTATATAAGTTAACGTACACCCTAAACCCTAAACCCTGAAACCCTAAACCCCTAAACCCCTACACCCTAAACCCTAAACCCCGCTAGAAGGTCAGAGCTTAGGGAGTTTAAGGCCCAGGCATCGGGAGTTTTGTTGCGCGGTTCTCGGGTTCAGGCTCCTGAGCTGATTTAGGGCGGAGCGAAGCTCCGAGCTCTCAGCCGAACCCAAACCCCTGAACCCTAAACCCTAAACCCCTAAAGCCGAAACCCTAAACCCTAAACCCGAAACCCTAAACCTTGCCAACCAACCCCAAATCCCCCCAAGAATTCAAGTCCAACAAGAAGCAGAACGAACAAGCTTCTCCGTGGATACTAGACTCTCAAACCCCACACTCAAAACTCGAAAACACTAAATGCCCTCCGCCACAACAATTTAAAAAACATCTACAAACCCACCCGATACAAAAATGGAACGAAACCCAAGACTTGATCCCTCTTTAGGTCCAGGCGGTAGCGCCCTCGAGCTCGGCCACGGCGCGGCCCGTCTCTGCCTGAAGCGCACATCTGCTTATAGTTTAGGATACAGGGCTTTGGTCTGGTTTCTTTAGGGTTTGGGGCTTCTTGCTTGTTTAACACCGTTCAAGGTGTCTGACTGTCTTACGGCTTAGAGTTTAGGATTAGGCACATGTAAACCTAGTGCAAGGTTTGTCGGCAACCGCCCTTAACATGCCTCCGCATGGACCACCATCTACTTTACACCTTGGTAGATCTATTCTTGGAGCTTGACTTTGCCTCTTGGATTCTGGGCTTGCGGTAGAAGGCTCTTCTGGTTGAGGTTTTGCGGTAGAAAGTCTTCAGTTGTGAGGTGCAGACTCAAAAGGACAACATCACCTACATCCAGAATCGTCGAAATCTCTCCGCATTGGTCTGGCACTTCAACTATAGCAGCCATGATGCTTCGTGAATACCTATATCTACATCTATATGTCCATGCTGCATATACACATATATATATATATGTGTGTATATGTATATACGCACACATGCATACAGCTTTCTTTACCTACGGGTTTGTTTATGTTCATGACTGTTAACTGTATACACACATATACAAATATGCGTGGCTATGTGTGCCTGTATATATGTATATATGTACGTATACCACTTCATAGTTCTGTCGACATCCGGTGACAAAAAGGGCCTCGCCGTCCTTTTCGCAAACCGATCCCCAAACCCAAAGCCACAATGCCCCTCTACAGTAACCCCTTGTAGAACTTATAGAGTTCTTCTTTGCTACCCTTTTACAGAAATTCTGGGAGCCGTGCACACCAGAGTTGTCCTTCGCCGCCTGGTGAGCCGCGACGCGAGGTTTGACGAGTGTTTAGGATTTAAGGGTTTAGGGGTTTAGGGTTTAAGGGGTTTAGGATCTAGGGGTTGTTTAGGCATTCAGAGGTTTCGGGGAGTAAAGGTTTATGTTTTAAAGTTTAGGGCTTAGGGGTTTATGTTCAGGGGTAAGGGATTGAAGAGCTTTGGGAAGACAGGGAAATCGCCTTGTGTGCTTGAACTCTTCGGGGGGGTACGGACTGGGATTCACAGCATGTTTCGTGGGCACTTGGATGACAGCTCCAAGTGCAATGCATGGAGCCTAGTGCGACTTGCGCGCGGAAGGCTTGGAGTTTCGGGGTTTCGGGTTTAGGGTTTGGGCTTCGGGCTTCGGGCAAAACAGATTCAGAGCCTTTGACCGAGAGTTTTGCAGTGCTTTCGTTTGGGGCTTCGGGCGGCGTGTTCAAGGTCCTGCTCCTGGGGACTTTCGGCTTCCCAGGATTTGGCTGGTCATGGGGCTTACCATAAGTAGAGAAACTGTTGGGTTTCCGGATTTGTGGCAAGGTCGGATCTGCAACCGATGATGCCAGTTTCAAAAATCAGCAATACCATAGCACAAGCCGCTGTTCAACGCAGCACGGCCTTTATTTAGGTCCTTAACAGTTAGAACAAAGTCTTGGGGTAAGTCCCTGTAAATATAAGAATCAACCCTAAGGAACAGTATCTGTCATCATTCCGGCTTCTACATTTCAGTGCTCCGTGCGCCTGCAGCTACAGTAAGCAGCGAGCGGCCGTCCGGCCTAGGGCAGTTTTGGGACTTTTGCTTGTGCCTCAGTTCTTATAGTACATGATAGTAGACGATCGTTCATGATAGTATACTGTATACCTTTGCTAATTTATGATAGTATATTACAGTATGTGATTCTGATTCTTAAAGCGCAGTGCCGAAATTTTGACGTGCAGGGTTTCCGGTTCGTTCTGCTTGCGGCTACGGGCTCGGAAGCCCCGAATTCGGACGAAAATGCTGGGCCCGACGTTTCAAGAGCTCCGGGTGGGGACTCGGGCTACAGGATCTCAAGAAGACCGCGGCAAAGGGAGCTCTGGAACCCAAGCCAAGGACGGGGAAACTTTCGACGACAGCTGTACTATGCTATCATATACTGTAATACGCCATCAGAGCCGTCATAATCATATATTATCGTACACTATCAGAGACGATCATGTACTCTCCTTTACGATCACATTACTATAACATACTACAGCACATTGCGCAGCACTATTCGACGGCTCGAGCCCGAAGCCAAACCCTGAAACCCAAAGCTGCGACCCGAGCATTGGACCCCCAAACCTTGACATGCAACATATTCAATCCTAAAGCTCGACTCACCTCCCCGGATTGAAGAGCTTAGGGCGTAGGGTTCAGGGCAAGTTTAGGGCGTTGTTTATCCCCTTTTTCCTCGAGCAGTTAGCGTCCAGAAAACCAGCTTGGTTGAGGGAGGGGGACACCACACAGTAACCAGAACGAAAGCAGGATGACCACCATTTCACCACCTATTACCCCACTACTGCGGTGTCCCCTGGGGCTCCAGATCACATACACCGGTTCGGGCTGTCAGCATTGACCCACCAAACCCCATGCCCTCTGTTGCCGCAGGCCACGGTATTGGTCCCCCATCTGGAATGCAGGCACAACCACAACCACTTGCCCAAGCAAGTGCATACACACTACTCTGCCTTCTGCACTTTCCGCGGCCGTGTTTCTGACGCCCACGGCCTCCCATCCCCCTGGCCCAAATGTCTTCAAGTTGCTCACGCAGCCGCACCAGCCTAGCATTGGCATTTTCCAGGGCCGCACCCTCGCCAGCACACTGCCTGATGTCCCCGACCTCCTCACGCACCGTGCCTTCGATCTCCCTGATCGGCTCGACGGGGTCGTCCAGGGCATTCACATTGTCGCACAGGTGCCGTACAGGATCACCCCGGGCTGCTTGGGCTTAAGTTGTTAACGGTGCCGAAGCAGCGTTAACGGTGCCGAACTTAGTCCCGACACCAGTATCATGCATGAGAACTGGATGCTTAAAGCATCAGAAAGTGCAGGAGGTGGCAAACAGTGCACAACCTTGTTTCTCCGCATCTACAGCGTCGCGCACACCGGCCAAGCGACCTGCCAAGGCTCGAAGCGTCGTGGTCACGCAGCGCGACGAGACCGCTGAGCGCCTGAAGAAATGCCAACGAATTGAGCAAATCCAGAACAGGGTTATGTGTTTTCCGACAATCTCAATGCTTTATGCGTGAAGGCTTGTCTTCAGGCTTAAAGGCTCAGGGTCCCACAACATCATCGCCCTCCTCGTCCTCCACCTCAACTTCAACCCTCTCCTCTTGCATTCGGCCTACGGGGTCTCGTCCACCGGCTGATATCGTCCGAGATCTGCATGCATGCCTTATTCTCCGCCATGGCATCCTCCGGCGCCTTGTTCCGGGCCTCTGTAAGACTGCCTCCTACCACCGCATCGAGGCGAAGATGCTTGTAGTTTGCAAACCTCTGCTCGTCAACAGACCAGACAGCAGACGCTCCACAATGGCGCAGTCACGCTGTAGGAAATCCAGCTTCAGAATGCGTGTCCCCCCCGGCTCATTCGTCGCCCGCCGGGCAGATATCACGCAGAAGCGGAAGGCACGCTTGGGCAGAAGCTTTTTGCAGTCCATGGCAGAGNTCATTCGTCGCCCGCCGGGCAGATATCACGCAGAAGCGGAAGGCACGCTTGGGCAGAAGCTTTTTGCAGTCCATGGCAGAGCCAATGCTTACTCGACACTGGCGTGGCATCTGCTCCATGGCCGCAGAAAAAAATTGCTATCAACGTCGTTTCTGCAAGCTGCCGGGGTCTCGTCCACCGGCTGATATCGTCCGAGATCTGCATGCATGCCTTATTCTCCGCCATGGCATCCTCCGGCGCCTTGTTCCGGCCTCTGTAAGACTGCCTCCTACCGCCGCGTCAAGGCGCAGATGCTTGTAGTTTGCAAACCTCTGCTCGTCAACAGACCAGACAGCAGACGCTCCACAATGGCGCAGTCACGCAGTAGGAAATCCAGCTTCAGAATGCGTGTCCCCCCCGGCTCATTCGTCGCCCGCCGGGCAGATATCACGCAGAAGCGGAAGGCACGCTTGGGCAGAAGCTTTTTGCAGTCCATGGCAGAGNTCATTCGTCGCCCGCCGGGCAGATATCACGCAGAAGCGGAAGGCACGCTTGGGCAGAAGCTTTTTGCAGTCCATGGCAGAGCCAATGCTTACTCGACACTGGCGTGGCATCTGCTCCATTCCATGGCCGCAGAGAAAAATTGCTATCAACGTCGTTTCTGCAAGCTGCCAACTTCGCGATTGGTCGGTACCCCGCTCTCATCGACTCAACTTGAGCGGGGGACGGCTTGAGCCAAGTTCTAGCCGAAGTTTAGGGTTTAGGATTTAGGGTTTAGATCTAAGGATATACTATAGGGGGGTAAAAGTGTTTATTTTTTTGTTGTGGGTGTTTTTTTTTTTGCGTGTGCCCGGCGGCGCGATTTTTTTGCTGCGGGTGCACGGCGCGTTTTTTTTGCTGCGGGTGTTTTTTGCTGTGGGTGCTCCGGGCGGCAGGCAGCGAGTGAGTGAGTGAGCTCGCACACCTCAGCAAGGAAAAACGCGCCGCGGACCCTGGATTTCTTTCTGCAGTGGATGCTCGGAGGCGGCGGGCAGCAAGTGAGTGAGTGAACTTGCCGCGCACCCGCAGCAAAAAANGTGCGCGGCGCGTTTTTTTTTGCTACGGGTGCACGGCAAGTTCACTCACTCACTTGCTGCCCGCCGCCTCCGAGAATCCACTGCAGAAAGAAATCCAGGGTCCGGGGCGCCTTTTTTTTGCTGCGGGTGCGCGAGCTCACTGACTCACTCGCTGCCCGCCGCCCGGAGCACCCGCAGCAAAAAAAAACACGGGTTCCACTATAGGGGCCTTAATAATCAGAATAGGGTTTTGGGGCCCATTATACCATAATTGCAATAAGGAGCCCCAAATAGTATAGGCAATTATTTAGGCCCCTATATTACATGGACCCCATTGGTCCTGCAGCTGTGCATTAATTATGCTGGCTTGTAGATCAGCGGTACACGCTTAGCACTCTGCCACAACACCTCCGTACTTACCTCACAAACCTTCCAAACATCCTCAAACAGAAATCTGCAGCCATCCATCGCCGGTCTTGACAAAGCCTGCGACTTCCACTTAATGTAGATGCCTTAACAATTAGAACCATTATACTATAATTATAATAAGGAGCCCCCAAAATGGTATAGGTAATGATTAAGGCCCCTCTACTAAGACTTAAGACCGTGAAACACCGGAAAGTCCCCCAAACCCTAAACCCCAAAAGTTCAGAGCAGCCCTACGCGAGGGAAGCAGACAGCACTGGACCGTGGCTATCCAAAGCCTCAGGCATGGTCTTTGACGGCGGCGATGTTATCATAGTCAAGAGGGTTTAGGGGCGTCTGGGTTTGGCGTGGTCTTCATAAGGCTTGAGGAGGTTTGTGCCAGAACGGCTCTGCAAGTTGCTGGGCTTTGGACGGATCTGTCAATTTGGTGGCTACAGTGTTCTGCAGGGCCACAGACCATGAAGATATTTAGAGTCGTTATGTACAGCGCCGCGGAACTTGGTTCACATACAGAATCTCCTGTTTCCCAGCTCTTCTGTTCTGCATGCTTGCGGTTAACTTTCGGTTGAGGGTTACCGGGTTGCTTCTGACCTTCGCACCTTTTCATGCCTGACAGCTACGGGTAGCGACGACAAGCGGTTCTTGGGCAGCAGGATGGAAAGGCGACAAATTCTGATGGTATCAAATGCTCCCAGAAATTGTCTCACCCCGAACCCAGCCCCTTCCTCTTGAGCTACTGTGCCCAAGGAAAGGTAGGCATTAATATCAGCAGCGGAGGGGGAAAGCTCAGAGCCCCTCACTTGATGCGCTTGTCCAGCGGTCCAGAGTGTCGGAGTTTGAGTTGAAATTTGAGGGCTGGGTTGTGCAAAACTGCAAGACCCTCAGTTCCGTGGACCTCGGAAACTTTCTAATCTCTTGCCACCCTCACTGCAAACAGTCGCAGCGTCGAAGACCAACCTACCAGGCTCACACCTTCCTCGGCTGCAAAGTAGCCGAAACTCCCTAAACCCTGAAGCCCAAGCCCTAAATCCTGAACCCTAGACCCTCTGCAAGGACGGAAGAAGTGAAAGGTTTCAGGCTGCACGCGTTTCAGGGGCTTTTGGGTCGACAGTTTGTCAACTTAGGGGCTTGGGGTTTAGGGCCGAGGGCTTAGGGTAGGATTCTTTTTATCTATGGTAACGGACTGCTTAGCTTAGGATTTCGGCAATAGGTCTTCAGGTTTAGTTAGGGTCTAAGGTTCAGGGCTAGGGCACTGGACCGGAAACCTCACATCCCCCTTCCCCAAAACCGGTTCAGATGGCCTCCTCCTCTCGGAAGCTGATGAAAGGATTCGTCTCATCCGTGGCCTCTCCGAAGAACCGAGGAACCGGAAAGCAAAGAACCGTGGGAGAGCCCACACCGTGTCGGGTTTGACGGCCTGAATAATCGGAATGGGGTGGAAGCAGTTGGGTTATATATCCCAACATGAGGGTCCTTATACAAGGGATCCTCAGTTTGGGGTTTTGAGATCCATTATAGTAGAATTATCCAGGGACTACGATTATTCCGACTCCCTGCGTTGGGGCTTCGGGAGGAAGGCCGACCTGCGGGTTTGAGGGCTTGGGAGCTGGTCCTCAAGCAGAAGCAGGATTGAATGCTTTGCTTTTTTTCCAGGCTTGATTTAAGGGGGCTTGGGTTTGGGGTTTGAGGTGGGGCTGTTTCGAAGCTTCGTACATGGCTTGCCCTTGTCGTCTCTCACAACCTTGAGAACGGGAAGCTGGTATCAACCCAAGGAGCTTCGAAGGCATTCTGGATCATAAAGTTTAAGGTGTCATATGTCGAGTTTAGGGTTTCGCATTTCAGGTTTCGGGTTTCGGATTTCCGGCTTGGGGTTTAGGACTTAGGGGGTTTAGGGGGGTTAAGATAGGGCTTGACAGGGTTCAAAACCCTATCAAACCCCCATGGCCTATATACCCGAATGACCCATTCTTGGGGCTCTAAACCCCATAGAAATCTGTAAACGCCCTCAACCCTAAGCCCTAAACCCCAAACCCTAAACCCCTAAATCCCTAAACCCCTAGACCCCTAAACCCCTAAACCCCTAAACCCCTGAACCCTAAACCATAAAGACCCAGTGTGGGAGCGCCTTAGAGTCCAGCTGCCAAAGGCGAACTGTGCCATCCAAGGATGCGGTGAGGCATCGCCTGCATGTTTAGGGTTTAGGGTTTAGGGGTTTAGGGGTTTAGGGTTTAGGGTTTGGGATTATAGGGCTTCGGGTTTAGGGTTTGGGGTTTTTTTTGAACCCTCATGCCTTTTTAGCCAAAGCCACCACGCTAGGGGCTTCGGGTTTAGAGAATTCAGGGTCTCGGGATTTAGGGTATTTAGAATCTTAGGGTTTGGGAGCGTTTGGGGTTCAGGGTTTCAGAGTGTTTGACGGTCAGCATAATGTACAGCTGGGCATGAAGAGCTTAAGGTTTTAGCAGAGAGCTGTGGTGTAGAAGGCTGGGGACAGCTCGGGGGGGTTTAGGATTGTACAGGGGCTCGGGACTTCGGGTTTCAAAGCTCAGGGTTTTGGGAGCTGAAGATCGAGGAGCACTCTGTTTACAGATGAGCTCAAGATGGACACCTCAGGGCCGCAGAGCTCAGAGCTGCATCGAAGATCCGGGGGGGCTCCGCATGCTTTCACCGATCACCTCTGGATCTGTACCTCTAAGGACACGCCATAAAATGAACGGCCTGACAAGCGACGCATAATGCCGAGATTGCTCTAGACCCCGACAAGCCGTAAGAACTCTTATCGGCCAACGTGGGCCGTCTAAAGCGCTGCTAATGAGGGCTGCACACAGTTTTTCTAGTCTTCTGACGAGTTCACAGTCTTCTGCCCGAAGCCCTCAAAGTAAAACCCTCTTTCCCGAGTCGAATCGAAGGCTTCATGCTTCGTCTTTGGGGTGTTGCTGAGCTCCACCGAAATTCACCCCCGAACTCTCCACGCCGATGGAGCCGAGCCCAAGAAACCCTGTAAACTCTCCACCCTTGACCCTAGATCACACACTCTACACACCAAATCAGCCGATCTCCAGCAATCTCCAACCCTATAATCGCCATGACAGGGCCCCGGCAAAGGACTGCGAACTAGCTGGACCTGGCCGAGCAAGCCAGTGGAGGTTTGACTTTCGAGTCTAGGGTTTTAGGAGTAGGTTTTTGGGGCTCAAAGGTTTAGAGTTTGAGGGCATGTGAAAGTTCGACAAATCCGAACAGCAATTCTGGACCACGCACCTGGTCGCCGTCGCGGATGCCGGCCTGCACACAGCTTCGGTTTAGGACCACAAGGGATCAGGACTTGAAGGTTTAGGGGGTTTAGAGTCTTTGGTCTAGGCTCAAAGGTTTAGAGTTTAGGCTTTGGAATTTGGGGTTTTGTGCCTCTGGGTTTCGGATATCGGAGGTTCAGAGAAGTTTTACAGCTCTGCATCGACTGGAGCCCAACTCCCAGCCTACTATAAAGTCCTTATAAACATCTGCGAGATCCTTGTAAGGATTTACAAGACCGTATTAAAAACCTATAAAGCCCGAGCGCAGGGTCTTCTCTTCAATCGAAGGGAACCATCTCGAGAACCGTCGCGGCAGAGAAACCAAGCGCTCACAGAATAGAACCTCGTGAGTTGAATTCAAGCACCTCGTCATGACACAGTGTAGGACAGTGTAGGGATCTGAGGTTTCGGAGCACAGAGCCTCGGAATCCCCTCCAGCCTCGGCGAGGGTCTTGGACTCGTCCATGAAGTGGCCACCATGCAGGAAGTTGATGGAGCACCTCGGCCGACGCTTTGCCGTTAACCAGCTTTCCAGAAGTTGCTCAAACCACGACGTTACGTAGTCACTACTACGTGGATCGTAGTCGCCACTGTCAGTATAGTCGTCGGGTTCAGCGGCTTGGCTTCTAAAATCGAGGAGACCTGTGCCACGACCCAAGCCCGAAACAGCCCCGGACTGCCCGGAACCCAACCCGGAAACATAAAGAAAACACGAAAGCTCTACCCAACAACCGGGCCAAAATCCTAAAAAATCCACAGCCTCAACCCCCACTTCCTGAAAGCACAGCTGAGGAGGCTGCAGCCCGTCCTCCTCGGAGTTCACGAGCCCCTCTGACCTTCGTCCGGCTCAGCATAAGGTTTGGGGCTCGGGTTTCGGGGTTGGGGTTTAAGGGTCGTTGGCAGCTTCTGTTTTCGGTCGCAGGCTGAAGATTTGGGGTTTGGGGCTCTGGTCCTTCATGGGCTTTGTACTCGAAGTAGCACCTACCACCCACTGCAGAATGCAAGCTCTCGGCTGTGACAGGAAAGGTCTGAAAGTTGGGTTCTCAGGAATTTGGAAGAAGCTCCGAAACCCCAATGTAGGGGCCATGACAATTACGGGAGGGTTTGAGGTCTACGATAGTATACGGTTGTAGGCACTGTGAGGAGAAACTCTTACTAAACTATTCCGACAACCCTAAACCCTAACCCTAACCCTAAACCCTGGAACCCTAACCCTAAACCCCTGTTCCCAAAGCCTAAACCCGCAGCTCGCAGTGCGCAACTCAGCCCGAACCGAAAATCTGCTGCCAAGGACGTGCAACCGAGGTCCTCGATCCCGGCTTAGGGCTTGGGGAAACTTCGGAGTTTAGGGCTGAGGGTTTCGGATTTAGGTTTTGGGGTTTAGGGCTGAGGGTTTAGGATTTATCCGTGAACCTGCCGCCATCTACGGTCTTTTCCTCTTCGGGCTTGGGAACATTGGCATCTAGACCGCAGCAGAAGGGTAGGTTGGAGAAGATACTCACATCTGTTCTCGCTGGCCTTTCCGGCGTTAACAATCACAAAGTAGATCAAACCAGGTTTCGTGATTGAACTCCGATTCGCGGAGGCATGTGGCTTAGAAAATAAGGCGGGGGAGGCTTGAGCCCAGGCCGCCGGGAGGTTTTAGGACTGTGAGGATTAAGCCTAAGCGTCCCAGGCACAAGAACCCTGGAAGACACAGAAGATCCGAGGCTCGCACAGGATCGCCTCTTTCAGACGGAAAGCCGTGTCTCCTCGGGAGTTCATGTTAAGTAAACTGGGTTCTTGTTACGGATTTAATTTAAGTTATCATAAAAGGGATCTATCGTAGATACTATGGTTTCCTTACTATGGTAACTTAAATTAAATCCCTTAAGAAGAACACAGTAAACAGAGACCTTCTGAGCAGCTTCCTAAGACGAAGCTCCCTGAGGCCGACGCAGCAAAAACCCAGCTCCCGTTTTTTGAAAAAGTTTCGAAGTCCCGAAAAAATATACTACAATATAATATAATATAGTATAGTATCATTGTATTGTATCTAATACAATATAATATGGTATAGCATCGTACAATGTAATATAGTATGTATATACATGTGTATATAGATATATAGAAAGTGGACCTATAAGACTAGAAGGCCATGAACTTGATACATTCGCGACCATCCACGACCCAGCAATATGAGCAACCCATACTCACCTAGAAAAGCACACAAGAGATAGTACGTATCTTAGCAGTACTGATGCTTGTTGCTTAAGGTAGAGTGTGGGGAAGCACTCCTGCTGGTGGTGGTGGTGGTGGTGGTAGTAGTGGTGGTAGTGACTGGTAGTGGTGGTAGTGGTGGCGGCGGTGGTGGTGGTGGTCGTCACCCTCTGGTCGCCTACGCTGCATTCCGCAAGCCCACCTTCCACCCAAAGCCTTGATTCAATACACGGGGTCACCTACCAAACCGAAACTCCAAGCTTGAACTCTTGAACACAAGTTCGTTTATCCGGAAGTGGAGATCGACCAGCCGTCGTGTTGGGCTCAGGTGTACAAGAGCTCTGCATTCATTGATTGCCCCCCCATTCCTGCTTCTATTCCAGCACTCCCCCTTACAGAAGCCGCATGAAGGATGCTGCCGGCTACAAAAAACACCCAATCCCCGCCGCCCCTCCACCCCAAGTTTTCAGCTGCTCGCCTCAAGAAGCTGAAACCCAACTCCCTGGCACTCCCTGCTCTGCCACGATAGATTCCGATAGATCTTATCGGCAGCTTGGTGCCCGACCAGGCCGCGCACGCACCTCGCTGCGTGTGGCTTCTTCTCCGTCGCTAATGGTTGCTTGAGGTGGCAAGAGGCTCGCAACTTTCGGACATCAGGTGCGTTCAGCAGGTCTCCTCCGCCCACGAAAGAGGCGCAACTTTCAATAGGGGATTTCATCCCCAGATGCGCGAACACTCAGGTCCTCGACCAAATAACAAGCGCGCTACCCGTAGCCCGTAGCCCGCAAACCCTTGCTTCCAGCTGAAGACTCGGCAAGAGACTGTCAGAGTCTGTTTTTAATTAAAAACAAAAAACTGTTTTTAATTAAAAATAAAAACAGAGCGCTCTCTGACTCTCGAATCTGGGCCAGGTGCCACGGCCGCGAGCTCGCCACTCATGCCGTTTACGATGTGCACCTATAGTGGCAATTGGGGGTCATATTTTGAGCTATATATAATTCTATAATTCTAAGTTAAGTACCCCAACTGGTGGCAATCATCGCACTGCAACGATAACAATCTACCACTCATGACCATGATAACCAATAAAGTAGCTGTGAGCTCCAACTCTTGTGCCGCCGACCAGCGAGTGCCCGAGTGCCACTAGGACTTTGGGGATAGGATCTATAATTAAAAATAACAACAGTAATAAGAGTAATAATATTAATAATAGGAATAATAGTGTTATTAATCGTAATTAGAAGAAGAAGAAGAACAACAAGCACTTCGGCGTCTGGGAAAACGCCTGGCCGGCCCAAGGCTCCGCACCCCATGATGGTTTCTAGTACTTCGTTAAGAAATTCAAGGTTTAGGGCTTAAGGTCTATAGGGTTTAGGGTTTAGGGCTTAAGGTCTATAGTTTAGGGTTTAGGGCTTAAGGCCTTTAGGGTTTAGGGTTTAGGGCTTGGGGCTTAAGGTTTAGGGTTTAGGGCAACTGAGCCGGCCCGAATAACAGTATAACAGTCTTTGAGATTGAAGGAACAGAACGAAGAGTTCTGATAACGATGATGGCGCGGTATGAGAACTTCCAAAAGTTACGGCTTCCAGCTTGACGGGGGTTGCAGGGTTTAGGAGAAAACCCAGCTTTTGCCAAACAAGTGAGTGTCGGGGCGTGTTTTTTTGAGGCCACTTTTCCTGCTAGTCTTTTAAATAGGATCCCTTTAGGTCCCCCAAAATAATACGGCACCCTGACAAAAAAGGATCCTAGAAGGGACCCTAATTTAGAGAACTACCCATATAAACTTCACCCACATCCGGAGTGCAAGGAGTGGCCTTGACATCACGCGCGAGCTCGGCTTCGAGCCTAGGCACCGGCGTTCGAGGCTTCCGTTTCTCCGTTTCAGGGCCCTCGGAGTTTGGATCCAGGGGTTCAGGGCTGAGGATTTAGGGCGTAGGCCTTGAAAACCCTTCCTTGAAATCCCATCCGTACCCTATAGATCCTCAACCTTTCTCCAATCTGGAACCCTAAACCCTAAACCGGACCCCTTACGGTATTTTGAATGCTAAACCACTCCTGCGAGTCTCTGCTCGTGCATTGGGCAGGCACTTCTTGGTGGCGGCAGCATTGTGAAGTGGAGGACGCGGCTTAGGATTTGGGGTTTGGGCTTAAGGGTTTAGAGCTTCGGGTTAAAAACTCAAAATATTACGGCCCCTGACCGCGGACAAGTGAGCGCAGTGCAGGAAAACCAATAGCCGAATTCCTTAACCCTAAACCGTCCGTCAGCCCTCCCCTAAACATCAAAACTCAAAACCCCTACATCCCTGGGCGTCCAGCTCTTCCAGTTTCGCCCGCACGTGTTCCAATAGCTCCGAGTTCTGGCCCGTCGAAAGAGCCTGATTTTAGGGTTTAGGTTTTTAGTGTTAGTCGCCTCGTATCCATCTGCCGATTTTAGGGTTTGGGGCTTGGGCTTTTGGAGTTTTGCGCTTCGTTTGGGGTTTGGGGTTTTGGGGTTGGGGTTTGAGGTATTGGGTTTTGCGGTATTGGGTTGAGGAGTTTTGGGTTTGGGGTTTGATGTACAAGTGTCGGGTTTTGGGGGATTGGGTTGAGGAGTTTTGGGGTTTGGGGTTTGCTCTTAAGCAGCACTGGGCTTTTGGGGTTGAGGGTCTAGGGTTTCGGGTTAGGGGTTTAGGGTCTTGGCTTGGGACGGCGTTTTGGGATTTTAGGACCTTGGGCTCAGAGTTGCACAGTATATGACAAGAGTACGAAGAATACTCCAATATGAACCCTAAATCCTAAACCTCTAAACCTCTAAACCTGAAACAGAGGCACGTTCCTCCTCCCTCGAACTCGCACACGGAAGTTCACTCAAAGGCCTTAAACCAAAGGCCTGAGACAAAGCCCACAAGAGCTTCCTTGAGATCTCCCCCAGCCCGGGGAACTCAAGCTTGGCCTCAGCTGCTAGCACCGCCCGACGAAGCTCCTCGCAGCGCAGGCTAGAATGGTAAGAAGCTAGCCCTGATTTTGGGACGGAGTGACACCAGAATCACAGCATGAGGTTCTATCGCAATTTTCCTTCCGACCTTGCAGATGTCAGACGAAACCGAACACTGCGGAACCACACCTACTATAGGGGCCTAAACAATTACCAATACTATTTTGGGGGCTCCTTACTATAATTATCGTATAATGGGCCCCCAAACCCTCTTAAAATTATTAAGGCCCCAAAACAAACCAGGCTCATGAAGAGCAGCAAAAGCACTCCTCAAGCTCCGGCGAAGGAGGCGGCTGCTCTTCTTCTGAGCGGCATCAGCAGATTTAAAGCGAGTTAAGCTGCAGAGTTGATTCGTCTTGGCAGGAAGCAGTTTTCTGACCTCTTTGCACGAATACTTGTAGGCCTGCTTAACGGTGACGGATGAGAAGTTCTGTGCTTAGCGACTGATAACGCCATGGATCACAGAATCTAGGAGCGACGTCCGAGCTCGCTCCCTTCCACCTTCAACTTGCTTCTGGAGTGCAGGCGCCCTTGAATCCTAAGGCATAGCCGTTACAACCCAAATCCTCTCCTAAACCCCAACCCCAAACTCTCAACCCCAAACCCCAAACCCTAAACCCCAAATCCTCAACCCTGAACGGAAGAAACCCCACTTCACATCGGCCTTGCTCCGACACCGGCGAAGAGAAGATGTTCAAAAGCATGGAGATTGTGGAATCTGAGCCGTGGGGTGTTATAAGTTTCTAGCTTCATGGCTTCAAGGTACTGGGTTTTCTGGTTTCATGGGTGAACTTGGAGGCAAAGGGTGGGCCTCAAAGCCCGAAGCCCTAAACGCCCTCCGAAACCCTAAACCCTGGACCCTATTCAAGCTAGGGTTTCGAAGAGCAGAAAGAGCCCTTCAAAACCAAGGCCTTTTCGTCATTCTTAGTTTGGGGCTTGGGATTTAAGGTTCTGGGTCTAGGGGTTAGAGTTTATGGGTATATGGTTCATGGGTTTATGGGTTTAGGGCTGAGGGAACCCTACTGCTCGTGGGTCTTATCTAGGGCCTAGGGTTTTCCCAAAGGCATCCTAGATCATGAGGTCACGGACCTTTCTTCAAGTGCTGTGCCTAGCAATACCCTTCGGGGCAACAGCTTCAAGGGCTCCAGTGTAAGGCGCAGAGGAGATTTCAAATAGTATTACCGGGTTGCATGCTATTCGACGACGATATACGATGTTATGGTTGTGTATAGTGCTTTTGTTAAGGTGAAGTTTGCAAAACTTGCTTATGTGCATGTTGTGTATGTATAAATATATATATATATATATATATATATATATATTTATTTATTTATTTATAGATATGCATATACATATATATATATATATAGTGTGCGTATATGATATACAGCGTGACATAAGAGCAAATACTGTTGTATAATGCGTTCTTAAAGCAGAGAAGGCTCGAGATTTCAGCCCCAGGCGAGCAGTGCTTGAATCCGTCTGGCCACTGCCCTCTTCGCTGCCTCCAGGTTTCGGCTTCGAGCCGAGGGTTGAGGTTTCGCTTTGTCTGAGGCCCTCTTCTGCTCCGCTTGTTTTGGGTTGGGTTTCGGGTACTGAGCAATGGTGTCCGAAAATGCGCAGCATCGAACAGCCGGTACAGCAACAACCTGTAAGGCGCAAAGCTTGCACTGCTGTCGGATGTAACTGTTAGACTTCTGCAATAATCGCACAGTCCGTGCCATCCGGGTCTGCTCCTAGTATCTCTATGAAGCACTGCAAGTAGTGGAACCCCATAGAACAAACCAGAAACCTGAATCTGTCTGAACACTGACATGGCCAGCTAAACCCTTCAGAAGCCAAAACCCCAGCCTCGCACACTGCATGCCTCTAGACCCCAGAACCCCTTCAAAACTCTAAAGCCTAAACCCCAGAATCCCCTAAAGCCCCCATTTGTCTTCTGAGGGATAGGCTCTCGGGCTCGTCGTCTTCTTCGTCGGGCCAGGTTGACCCTTCCTTATTTTCAATCTGTTCGGAGCTCAAGGTTTAGGGTTTCGGCTGTACAACTTAGGGGTGTTGGTTCAGTGTACCCTAACTCCTTATCCCCTGAACCCTCAACTCTAAACCCTAAATTGGGGTTGAGGGTCTGTCTAGGGTTTCGGCTTTGAAGTTTAGGGTTTGGCGTTTGGGATTTATATACACTTCAGGGCTTGAGGTTTCGGGTTTAGGCCTTGCAGTTTAGTGCTAAAGTACATGGTCTCTCTGCACAGCCGCACATGACGAATGAAGCAGACCTGAAGTGCAATGCAAGTCCCAAGACCAATGAAGACATGGTTCACCTCCAAGCTTGGTCTATATGCACCTACAACGTTGCGAAGCCGTAAGTAAGGGCCTAAGCAAAGAACGAAACAGAAGACGTGTGCCGACTTTGCTAAACTGCTAAACCCAAAACCTAAAAAACAAACACTGGACCTCAAGCCTAGAATCCCTAATGTAGGAACCTGATTAAGAAACCCTGGGCCTATAGCCCCAAAATAGTACGATTCATAGAGGGAACCCTAATAAAGACCCAAGGTTTGTGAGTCAGGTTCCTACAGTATCCAAATCCTGAACGCAGAGTAACCCGTCCCCCGCCTCGGGGGTCCATCCGCGGGCTGCTACGGCCTGCGGCAGCAGGTGATAGGTGCGATAGGGTCAGGATTCGCAGTTCAGGGCTGGGAATGTAGGGTTTGTTTGGGCCTTTGGGACACATTGTTCCAGCTTGGGTATGCTTGAATTGGCGACACGATGGCACAGGATGTCAGATTGGCCGTTGCAGTAAGGGTTAGGGGTTTAAGGTCTGGGCTTTCTTTAAAACAGCTTTTTACGACAGTGCTACATTTAATGGGCAGATCTTGTGCCAGGCGATCTGATATTTGAGTCTTTAGGCACAGGAAACCTCGAAGGGTGCTGAAGCATCCCAAAGAATAAGAAGCTTGCAGCCCATAGCCATAGCCTTGTCTCCACTACAAAGGCTTTAATTTGGGACCCTCTGTTTTGGGTTTAGGGTTCAGGATTTGGAGCTCAGGGTTCTGGGTTTCATGGCAACAAGTGCAGAGCAAAGGGATAATGACTTGAGGCCTTAGGGTTTCGGGTTTAGGGTTTAGGGTCTTATATAGATCTATATATCCTATATAACCGGAAATTCCCAAATTCCTGGTGGCACCTTCCGCCATACATCCGCTCGTGACTCGCTGCCGGAAGCCTTCTCCTGAGAAGGGACCGTGGGGCCAGAGCTTCTTTTAACAAATTCTGACCTGGGCAAGCTAGACATGGAAATCGTCAAGTCTTCCCCTCCCCAAGACAACATTGGCTCCCCGCCGTGCCCTGCTTTTTCGCCCTGTCCTGTCCTGGCCCTGCCCTGCCACCCCACCCGCCCCACCCTGCTCCGCGAACAGAACACAGCTTAGGGTTTAGGGTTTACGCCGCCTGTGTCTCAAGATACCTGAATCTTCGAAAGCTAGGGCTTAGACCGTGGGCTTTAACCTCAGGGTGCAGGGTTGAAAAAGTTCAAAAACTTGACCTTAAAAAGAAGCGAGATCGGGCTTACACATGTACATGTGCCCCTACAGCATTCCTAAAAGGATTCCTTCAGGGTTCTATATCAGGGCTTTCGGGTTCCACAAGGGTTCCTTACCACGCCTGAGCTGCTTCGGAGACGGGATCTTCTGATACAGGAGCCTGAATAATTAAAACAGGGTTTGGTGTATACTATCACGACTGGAATTACATACGGAACCTACCTTTTGTACTGCCACTTATTCAGGAAGTTACATTAACCACATCATACACAAAGCCAGTCCTCTGGGCACACATCCTTCCAGCTGCTGCTACCCTCGACAGAAAGAAGGGTTGGAGAAAGGTCTCAAAGCTATGGGTCTGGGGCCTCGGGGTATTATGAGATATATGCATAGACTATCTACAATACATTCGTATAGCATAATAAGTTATACTACGGTATATAATATAATTTAGCAAAACATAATATAATACAATGTAAAATACTATAGTATAGTATAATAATGTAATGTAATATAAGATATTACAATATATTGCATTTTACTATAATTTAATGTAACATAATATATCATGATATAATACAGCACAATATGATACAGTTTAAGGTAATATACTACAGTATACTCTAGCAGGTGGGACAGTGGCTATGGCTTCGAGCATCGCTAGCATTGACTGTTTATCTTGACCAGACATGACAATCTATGTAAGTGGAAGTTATCGTGGTCGTGGTCGCGGTCGCTATCATCTCTATCATCGACGTCGTCGTCGTCGCCCTGTTAGCCCCGCAGCAGGGAGCGGGGTCAGCTCGATCGATTTCAAGACTTGGCATCCTTGACGAAAAGCTGTGAAGCGCAAGACTTAAGGACAAGAGTTTGTAAAGCACCCCTTATCAAGCCTTCAAGACTCTCGAGACAAGCCTTCGCGAAGGACTGCAAAAGCAGCCTTCGGGATTTCCGACAAACACTCAACCGCAATACAAACAAGACCCTTCAAGCGCAAAAACGCCCTGAGACCCCAGAGACTGAAACCTGAAAACCTAAAACCCTCGTCAAACCCAAAACCCCTAGATCTTGTCTCAAGGGCGCTAGATTTCGTACACTTTTTAAGTTGAAATCCAGCATCATAGTCCACTCAGACACCTACCCCTTTCGAGTTTAGGGTCTTCAGCCCCAAACCCCAAACCCTTGATCAGGGCTAAGTACTTCAGGGCTTTCAAGCTTTCAGCTTCGGTGTGAGGTGATCTCACCTGCGGCGACCATCCTCGAGCAGTCTTCGCCTCAGGGGTATGGTTAACACTATCTAATACCATATAGTATTACATGAAAAGAATTATGTGATAATAGCTGATATTATGCATATACGTGTATATATATATATATATATATATATTTATTTATTTATTTATAGAGAGAGAGAGTCAATTATTTATTTATGTATTTCTGTTTATATTTATATTTATATTGATATTTACTTATTACATGTAATAGAGAGTTTTATGCAATATGTATTATATCGTGCTGCATAATAAGGAACACTCAGTACGCAGTATATAGTATGTCAGCACACCCGGCGTTTAGGATTCACGCTTCAACTCAGACCATGCTTGCTGCCATGAAGAGCTCACATTTTGTGACAAATCCTTCGGGCTCCCATCATGGCAGACCAAACTTGCATGAAACCAGGAACAGTTTAGAGTTTAGGGTTTACAGCTTAGGGCTCAGAGTTTAGGATTTAGGATTGGCCGCTGGAGCTTCATGTTGGTGGTTTAGGGCAGAAGTGGCTGAGGCCGCGACCAAGTGCCACGCGTGCTTCTTCTCCTTCTTCTCTTTCTTCTCCTTCTTTTCTTTCTTCTCCTGGAGAATCTCCTGAGAATTCTCCTGGGAAATCTCCTTCGCGATGTGCACCGGCAACAGGAAAAAATGCAAAAATCTATCTGCAAAGACGCCGACTTCCAAAGTACTCGATCCGAGCCACATCCAAACTTACACAAAAAGCTGGTCCTCTGTGCAGAGGCACATGTCGCACAACAAAGGCAAAACACAGCCTTTGTCAGTGCACAAAGCTCTCTGTTCCCTAAACGACCCCAACACAGATGCCCAGGATCCTCGTTGGACACATCCTCGACCTTCTCCTCGCACAGCTCTGTTTCAGCTTGAGTACGTCTGGCAAAGTAACACCCAGAAACATGATAAGTCTTCGAGGGATGGTCAGATGCTCCGAAAACTCCACCAAAAGCCGCGAGCTGGATCTTGAGCCGGTGAATATGGCCAACCAACACGCAAGGATTGACGTCTGCGCCACAAGCCATCATTGCAAGAAACAACAAGAAGGACAACTCCCACGACTGCAACCGCAGCTGCCAGGGATACAAAGAAAGCATGATGGCCATCGTGGTGCTGATCACTAATATCATCACCACCATCATAACCATCCTCACACGAATTCTTCGGGGGCTGAGGGGGCACCGTACCCCAACTAGGCCCTCTATCAAGTCTTTATTGGGTGGTGAGACCCCTTACCCTCGGCCTCCCTACCCGCTAGGACCCTTAGGACCCTCTTAGGTATGTAGACCTGAGCATATCATTTCTAATATTGTCTTAGGAAGTTGTGGGAGCTCTGCGAGAGGGTTGTGCTTATTGCTCAGACTAAAAGACATGGCAGCCGCTTCCAGCTCGTCCTTGCCGAAAGAGCCTATGAGCTCCCGATCTCGGAACTTCAGAGTCACGCTTTCCAACTTCGGGTCCGGGTCGCAGTGCTTGCTGAACCGTGCATTGCAGGCAATGCTACTTCTGAGCCGATCTAGTTCTTTCAATATGCGGAAGCTTGGAAGGACTAGCTTGGAACAGAAACTTGAGATGCCAGGCTGGTGAAACGGCAAATACAAAATAGGATCGGTGAGGCTTTTGGTGTACACCTTGTTGCCTCACACAAGCATACAGAAAAAGCTCCTCCTTGGGAGTGTGAAGCTGTGGGTGCTGGCTTTGGGGTCTGAAGGGTTCAGGGCTCAGTCTAGACACAAAGATCACAGGCGCCTCGGATGCGAGACTCTCTGAGCTGCCCTCTGACTCCTGAAAACAGCTGGAGCTTTGCGGTTCGAGGCTCGAGGGAAAGACTTTGATTTGCTTGTGACCTCGACGAATAGCATTTGCATGATTCTCCGCGCTTTCGTTGCTCATGTTCTTCTGACATTCCTTGAACGTCGTACTGGCCGGGCTGGGTGTTTCAATTCAGTTCTTTCCACGACACCGATGCGTGAGATTACAACACTGGAGTGGTTGTCACGACTGAAGACAAGACGGTGGCTGCTGGTGGTGCTGCTGCTGCACACTTTCACCAGGATCAGAACCATACTCTTCAGTATATCGATCCTTCTTGGTCTGCGCTGCTTGCTGTTTCTGCGGCGATACTCTTGCGCTGGCTTGTTCCACCCGCCCGGACATGCCCGAAGCCGTGAAAAACGAAACAGAAAGCCTCCAAAGTCCACGGGACCCTCGAGGGCCTTGGGAATGAACGGGTTGGGGATCTAGGATGGTACTTGTGGTGTGGGGTTCAGGGTTTTGGGTTTTGAGCGTTTTAGGGTGTACGGTTTAGGGTCCAGGCCAAGAGGACTTTCACACCAAACACCAGAACATCACCAAAGCTTTCCCACACCCTAAAGGTCCATGGACTCAACCCTAAACCCGAAGCCTTGAGCCCTAAACCCGAAACCCTAAACCCGAAGCCAAGATCGCAAGACTCGCCCACTGCGCCTGATCTGCCTCCCCGCCATGAGCGCCTGGATGCTCGAGGTTTCTGGTGCTTCTGCTCGGAGGTTCACGGGTAGTGAGAAGTGGGGTTATAAGGTTCCTGTAAGGGATCTTTAAGGGCTCTGTAAAGGTTCTAAAAGAGATCTATAAGGGCTCTACTTCGAGGTTCATGGGGTGGTTATAAGTCGGGTTATAAGTCCCCCAACACAGACTATCGATATAGCTGTCCAACTTATAAGCCCTACCTCTAGCTACCCATGAACAGCCAAGTAAGTCTTATATAACCAAACTTAAGGACCTTGGGTTTAGCCTTGGGTTTAATATTAAGACGACTCTGACAGTCGGATGACTATGGCTAGGAGCTGCTGAGATAAGAAATTGAGGTCTCAGCTCAACCAGGAGAATGCAAAACCAATATTGGAATGAACCCTCTTGAAGCATGGCTGCTTCGTTCCACACGCCTGCAAACGTGTCGAGAACGATGCAGCACGGGGCTGTCCATCCATAAATGTAGAAATCTGGTATTTCTGGAGAGGAACCATTCGAAGCTGAGAGAATACGAAAACACGCGTTGCTTGGGAACCACCGCAATGCTGGGTTCGGATCTCAGAAAACCACACCGCAAACTCCGAAACCCTACTTCCACAAAGTCTACCTTGCCCGCCTAAACCCTCGAAGCCACCAAAAACTAAAATCAGAAACCCTAAACCCCGAAGCCCCCGGCCCCGAAAACGTAAGAGATTAAAAGGGCCACCTTCTTCCACTGCGTTTGTGAGCTCCACTTCGGGGCCCGTGGAAACGCTGGACTTGTCTTTGCCTGTGGAGCTTAAGGGTTTTGCGTTGATCGACTCTGCTGCCGCTAAACCCTAAACCCTACTGCTTCAGGGAGGAGGGCCTTGAGCTGGGGAAGGTTACGAAAAGCTCGTGGAATCCGTAAGTGACAAGCAGCCCTGTGTCATACAGCTAATCCGGGAAACAAGGAAAAGCACTCCTCATGGAGATAAACTTGCGTATATACAAGCTATTTTACTTGCAAAATTCTGCACGTCGAAGAGCCTGGGGGTTGGGGTCCAATCAGCTCCAAGGTCAAGATGCACAGCGGAGTGTTTCAATGACTTCGAGCAGGACTCGGGCATTTGGGAGGAAGCCCGGGCTCCGTCTGCGACGGAAGCTTGATTCAGAGTCTTCGTTTGGTGCAGATTGCTGGGAGAACATGCCGGATTGCTGGCTTCGACGTCGAAATGCGGGTAAACACCCAAGGGAAGTTTGAGGGCCATGGTTCTGGCAGGTCTGCCACTTAAGTGCATCTAGTGTGCGGGTCTGTCCACACCCAACTTAGCGAGTTTAGGGCAGATGCATAGACCATGGCGAGCAGTTCTCACGGCGCTGGAGGGGTGATATCAGCAGCATTTATGATAATGTAACCGGCCAGCACAGTCATGCAGCATTGAGCGGCATGATGCAAGGAACGAAAATGAAAAAGGGTCGAAAGCAGTAACAGCAGCGGAAGTTTGGTGTTCGTAGATTGAAACAGCTGCGTTGACCTGCATAGGTGCAAGCCAAGCTGCCACTGGACAAGTCCTCCAAACTCTCACCAAACTCCTGCAAAGATGGCACCAGATCTGGTCTTCGGCTCAACAGGCTCGAATTCAGTTTCATTTGGTTTAAATGCTTAGAGTTTATGGTTTAACTTCAAAAGATGGGGAAGAGAACCAACACCAGTACTACTGACACTTGCCTTGCCAAGGTGCAACGAGTACACTGATGTGTCATCACTATTTCGATTACTACCACTCACCTTGCTCACAGCGTGATGCTGCCACTGGCATTCCTGCTCCATTCATTCCGTGTCGTTTTTGGTACTGCGACAACAGTATTACTACAGTCATTACTAATTCTCGGAATCTTTATCCTGGAGGCTCGTGCTGTGCCTGCTGCTGCTGCGGCGGTGGGCTGCTTCTCTTGCTACCGGTACAGTTCGGCACCGTTCCTCTCATGGTGGTCCTGTCTTCTTGCCTTCTGTGGGGATCGGCATCTGCTTACCCCGAAACCAAAACAGCGACATTGAAATCCGGCAACACACTGAGGCACCATCCTCCTGATTGCCAATTGCACGCGCATCCCCGCGAGAGGTGAAAATGCCCATCAGTAGTCTGACCTTTGGGAATTTCGGTTGAGGGTCCAGGGCAGAGGGTCCACAGGGCAAGGAAGCTTGGCATTGAAGAGTTCAGGGATTGGCGTGGTTGGGACGTTCAGGGCTGATGATGGAAGGCTGGCATCAAGTGCAATTGCGAGCCTCAAGCTTGGGATCCCTAGCATGACCTCGCTTACCAAGCTCATACCAACTATGTTAACTGCGAAGACCATCAGGCCGATCAACGCCTTTCCAAGTTTCGGGAGATCTTTCCGAGCGATTTAATCACAATCGACTGAGCACAAGGCCTAGGAGCTTTTTGCCCGAACCTACGGTTACCCATTAGAACCCTATCGCATCCACGAAGGTAGCTTGAGGTGCGACCTGTATCGTTCTGAACATAGCCAACCACACTGACGGCGTCAACCCTACAGACGACTCTGAGCCACCAGCGGCTTGCGCCATGCTGGCGATGCCTGGCCCCAGGGTTGATAGCATTGCCGTGTTTCTTGTCTTACGGCTGAGGTTCACAACCTCGGACACTGGGGTTGGCGATGTTTTGCGCTTTGCTGCTTTCATCAAGACCAAGGAACTGCTAACGTTGCATTCATACGCAAAGCACCCTACGACTGCAACCACAAGCGTAGCCCTGTAAGCGCGGCACTATGTCGCACACTGCGCTTGCGGCAGGGGCAGCACTGGTATTGACGTGAAACTCAAAGTCTGACGAGATCAGACTCGCTTTCGGGTTTTTTTCACAGGTGAAGACAGTTGTCACGTGTCTGCTTGCGACACATCATTGTGGACAAAGTTCGCAAGCTCAAATTCAAGGTCGTCCATCTAGTTTTCAGTGTCAGATGTCAGAACAACACTCCTGATGTTGTGACACTTCAAACAATAAGCCGAAACGGCAAAGCGATGGCTGGAAATGCCCGTACATGGTATCGCAGGCTCGGGCGTGGGCACAAGCTGCTGTGAAAATCTAAGACTTTGCCGGTAAACTTAAAACCCCGAAACCCTACATTCACCAAACCACCTTGTAGAAGACTGCACTACACAAGTTGCATCACGATCTTCCGAAAGGATGAAAACACGTTGCGTGCCTGAGCGGAATCTGTTGTCGCTTTGGCATAAGGCAAAATACGACTTCCCGGAAGACATGCAAAGTCAAAAGCAGCGCGATCAACCAGTATGACAACACTTTTCTGATATCTAAACGAACAATCCCCTACATGCTACTTGGTTGTGAAACACAAGAAATGATGCAGTGAATGCTTGCATATGAAGAAAATGCAAAAATGATCGACCTTGCATGACGACATACGCTGTACATATACTAGGCCCAAACTAGAAGCCTCAAGATGGGAGCTCTTCAGCATCCTACAGCTCTGCAAAGTCGCTTCACGCGGCACCTATTGCGCCCAGAACAGTGAACGACGTTCGGTTTTCGTCGCAGGACGAGCAGTCAGCTTGCGGGTCTGAACAGACCGGCCAGGGCCTGAAACAGCTGTAAGCTAGTGCCTACCAGAGCGGCCTCAAGTTAAAGACACGTCCACGTGTTTGCCGGCCGGCTCGCTCCTTGTTCGCTCCTCCCGCCTTCACAATGCGGAACTGTTCCCATCTCCATGCATTTGCGGCTGGAAGGTCCTGGATCGTTTTGTGCCCGCTGCCCATCTGCAGTAGTCTCTCTCTTATATCCATGTTTCAAAACCGTGCTATGTTACAGTGTAGTCTCTGGCTGTTTCGTTGATGGGATAAGTCCTTCGCCCCCGCTCCGGCCCGAACCCGCTCCACAACCCGGCCTAGGAGGCTCAGGGTGGGCCCCCAGAAGGCCCGAAAGTGCGCGCAAAATCCATGCAAAATCTTTTGGACCATGGTGCGGCCTGGCGGGGTAGAGGTTTGAAGGTTCGACAACCACTGCGGCTTTGGGCGGGTCCTCCTCATGAAATTCGACTCGGAAAGCGCCATAGCCGTCAAATGAATGCTAGACCCGAGGCAAAGACTTCAAGAAGACTGCATTTTTCACAAAGACTCTACAAAGACCCAACAAGACTCCGCAAAGACTCGAAAGATTCCAGAAAGATTCCAAGAGACTAGCCGAAATTTCATCGATGCTTGCAGACTCGAGCCGGAATTGCAACGCACTGACGAGTGCTGCAGACTCGAACCGAAAGAGCGATGTTCCGACGATGAGTGCTGCATTGTCGTGTCAGTGTGATGGTCCAGTCAGAGTCCAGTCAACTGTGTTGCAATCCAAATCCTGCTTGCAGCAAGCTGTACGCAAAAACTTCATGCATGCGAAGTTTCAAACCCCAAACCCTTAAATCCCACAACTCTCAGCCTCAAACCCACATCCGAGGAACCCCGATCCATCCACGACCCTGGGTGCTCACACCTCAAGATACGGGTCTTAAGAATTCGAAGTTGCACTGAAGTTGCGCAGCTCTGTGGCTCCGTGTTCACACCGTGACCTTCTAGTTCTCGCCTTGCACAATCTCCCCCGCAACGATTCAGGACGCTTTTTACAAAAAACAGGCCGCTGATCCCAGCAGCGGTAAGTCGCGGTCTGTCAGCTTTCACAGTCCACTGGTCTCCAACCCATGACTAGCGGGGCGGTGTCTACACAGCGATCAGAGGAAGATCGGCTCCCTTGCTGCTAGGCCCAGCTGCTGCACGCGAGAAGCCCGCAGCCTCTGACATATCACCACCGTGACAAGTGAAGCATCCCGTGGCGCCACGACGAGCATCGGCATCCTTCAGCCAGCAGAGATTGTCAGAATCACGGAAAGTGAAAGTCCGACACTCCGAGTTTGCCTGGCAGTGGAAGCAACACTCCTCGTAGCTGGATACAAGGAACATTAGCTGGTTGCCATAATCATCCCACCCATGAGATGTGCATGGAAGTCCACGCCATCGTGTGATGGAGGACACTGTTGCGTGTCACAGGTTCTAAAGACGGAAGATCGGCTCCCTTGCCGCTAGGCAAACCTGCCGAGCGCGAGAAGCCTGGAATATCACTACACTGAAAGGCAGGGTCGCCCCTGGCGCCACGACGAGAATCGGCATCCTTAACTTTCAGAAGCGCGGAAACTGAAAGTCCGACATTCCGGGTTTGCCTAACAGCACAAAGACATCAGTGGCCTGGTCTGGCCACTTGCAATCAATTCTCTACTCCCGCTTGGTTGATGCTCTCAGCTGACATCATCGTCCAGCCAAAGCCCGAAACCCCAAATGGCCCCAAATCCGTGACATCAAGGAACCTCGGTGAGTGAGCTCGATGGCATCCCCCGCGAACTCGAAGACGTCCGCGCTCTCGCTGAGCACCATGTGTCGAGAGCCTGAGTGCGCTGAATGTCAAGATAAAGATATGCGACATGATCCATGATTCGTGCTGTTCAAAAGCAGTGGAAAGCAAATCCACCGGTCAATTGTGGGGCACATGCTTCTCGTCAACTAACGCAAAAGCCGGCCAAGCAAAAGTGCATGCCCGGGCTGATCAGTAGCTCTGATTACATACATACTGCAGATAAGGCTGGCACCTACAGCCCTGCAAGACGTCGATGCCCCCGGAAGACCGGACCCGGACGAGGACGCACACGACCCTGGCGAAGGAGTGCACCGCCTGGGGGGCTTTTGTTGGGTTTAGGGTTTAGGGAAGGGGGCCTGCAGCACGAGGCCGAAGGCGTCGCAGCACTCACCGCAAAGCCTGCAGCATCGCTGCAGCCGAGTTTCCGGGGGAAGTACAGGAGCTGGGAAGCACAGTTTTGAGATGTTTTGAGGGTGTTCAGAGCAGACTGTTCGGCCTTAAAAAGCACTGCATCAAGGATTGAAGTCAGGGAGTCACGCCTTACAGTTGCAAGACGGGACAGTTAACCTCGCAGCCTCCAACAACTTAGAAACCCCCCCCAACCTCAACTTCTGATCGCGGTGTTTAGTAGGGAATATAAAATGCACTCAACGGGATGCCAGTGTCAGCAAGGTATCCACTCCCAAAGCTCGCCTGCACATGGGATCTTGGTAAGTGCCCGGCACAACTTCTCACTTCCAGATAGCGTCTTCATCTCGTCAGAACCTCGGGGCCTGACAGGTCACTGGACACGATAGTCCTCAGCCGCACGCAGCCTCAACTCAGCAAGTGCGCGGGACACAAAGGCACTTTCACGCATGGATCCTGCGCAATTTTGACATCCTTCAGCAGAAACGCACGGCCGGCATACAAGCCAAAGTACTCCTCAAATTGTTCGGCAGAAACAAAAACCAGTCTGTCCTCTGATTCTGGTGAGTTTTCAGCCCTATTCAGAAGCAGCACCAGGATGTCGTTGTTGTCGCAGGCTTTGCGGCGCTCCTCGGTCGACTTGACGATGCTTGAGCCCATCTTAAACTGCAGGCATTCCGAGATAAGCTGCTCCTTACCAGCTGTCCGTTCGCCTAGCATGAGAAACGCATCGGCAGCTGGAGCTCCAGCACCGTTTACGACCAGTGTGTTTTTGTCGGCCATCGACACAACAGCGTCTTTGCCGGCTAAGGTGACACGGCACTCGAACTTCTTCAGGTCCTTGGCAGGGTTGGTGTCGCTCGATGTGCTGTTTGGTTTGGGATGGCCGCAACACGATGACTTGGATGACGGCCTGCTTTTCGCTTTTGCAAGTGTCAGGTGCCGGTTTACGACCGTTTGGCGCTTGAAGCCAGGAGGTTGGATGATGGCACCTCTGTGTAATGAGCCAATATCGACAACTTGTTCGTGTTCAAAGCTGCGAGAGCGCAACACGCGGAATTCGGCATTAAATTGCTCCCACGCTTGCCAAGTTAGCGCTGCTGGCTTCTCAAGCAAGTTGTAGTCCAAGAGTTGCCATGGGCCCAAGTCTGGAGCGAGCGTCTGCTGCGAGAGCATCACCTGCAGCCAAATGTAGGGAATGTCGATGCGGTACTCGGCATCGGTCCCGTTAAGATACGCGACTCGTATTAACTCCACCTTCGTAGGATCTATAGCGCCAATGGTCTGGTGTTGACGCAACACTTTTCCTGAAAGGGATGCTCGCAGCAAATCCAGCACATCCTCTGCTATTGTGCCGGAAAGGTGTCCAGCATCGGGGTACTTTGCAAGCAACTTGAACATGACTGCATTTACAAGAGCACTGGCGGGAATGGTCGAGACACCTTTCAAGGCCTCTTCAAGGCATTCTAGGGCCCTGCCATGCCCGCCCATGTCCATTGTCAAAAGGGCTTGCAAAGGATGATTGGGGATGGCAGGCTTCTGCTGCCTGGTGACTGAGGTCACCCGCGGCAGCTTCAAGGATGTGCGAGCTTGTGGGCTGTCAGCCAGGCCCTGAGACACACTCTGCGTCGCTGTCACGCATGCCACGACGAATGGGGGAGTATCCTGGTTCACGAGGCGGCCGACCTCCTGCATCACTTGGTAGAAAGGCTCCTGCTTGCCTACCTGCTCGCCTCGCTGGGGGAATCCCGGCAGCTTCTGCATGCCATCCACGCCGATCACCACTGTGGCTAAGCTTCTCTGGTCAGGAGGCAGAACCAATCCAAAGACATCTTCTGGAACGAGGTCAGCATCACACCCAGCCCGGAATTTTGCGAAGTTGGTGGGGGCGCCTGCCTCGTCGAACGCCTCCTGATTGGCTTCTCGCAGCTGCCAGAGCATGCGGCACGCCACGAAGCGCTGGGCGTTGAGCTCCTGTGTGCCCCAGTCCCCAGGCCCCAGGCCGTTCTCGCAGGTGAGGAGAAAGGCGAGCGGCTCGTCACTGAACCTGCGGTTCTTGAGATCTTTGAGACACTCCGCCACCAGGCCCGGGAACTCTGTGAGCAGTCGGGACTTGCCTTGGCCGGGGCCGGCGAACGCGATGAACAAGGGATGAGCCTGCTTGTCCGGTCCGTGCCCTTTTGTCTCATGCAGGTTCTGAACGGAGGCCCGCATGTCTTTAACCAGGTCTGCCTTGCCGCAATAGTCCCAATCGAATCCGATTGTGGACAGTAGCGGAGAGCCTTGCCCGAACGTAAGCTTCTTCTGGAGCAGCCTGCTGCACCAGTCCTGTTCAAGCTGGGGGGCACACAAAGCTCTCTGCACGTTATCAGGCCGAACGTTTAAGAAAAGCAACCAAAGCCAAAACTGAACTGGACAAGAACCTCCCTGGTACCCACGAAGCAACCACCTGTCGTCAATCCCTGCAGCACAGCAACTAAACTACAGCCTGCTGGGGCCCCCACCGTCGAGCTCGCCGTGCCCGACCCCAACAAGTCACAACAGAAGAGGGTGGCCAAGCACACAAACACAGGTATAGTAACCTGAGCCACATGCGCAACAACAAACGTGAGAGCAATGCAGACCCTCACCTCGAGCCTCACTGCCAACACCGACACCCGGTAAAACACGATCTGCAACCAGATTTGCGTGAAACCTAAACCAGCCAAGAGGCCTCTGCTCCGAAAGCCCCTCCCGCTCCGCGAAGTGCTGCAAGCCAACACAGTGAAGCTTAACCACAAGGGGATCCTTGCTGGGAGTCCGGGAGGAAGACATCACCCCAAAAAGCAACAAGGGTGGACCGCACGAAAACGCACGACGACCAAGAGCCCCGGACATGCAGGAGTGCTACAAGCCAAAGTCAACATGCCCACGCAGAAGCCCCCGGCCTGCACTCGTCTTGCCGGAACCCCACTGCTCTTCNCGAAAACGCACGACGACCAAGAGCCCCGGACATGCAGGAGTGCTACAAGCCAAAGTCAACATGCCCACGCAGAAGCCCCCGGCCTGCACTCGTCTTGCCGGAACCCCACTGCTCTTCAAGGTCCGCGTGCTAAAGGCAAGCACCAAGAACCCAGGGTTGACTCCCTGGACTCCCCCTCACGGACACAGTAACCTGAAAGTCGAGCTTCAAACAAAAGCAACCGCACTGACCCCCCCCCTCGAGCCTAGGACTGACACCCCGTTCTGAAGCCTCGGCAAAACACAAAGGGCAACCAGATTTGCCTGAACCTGAAGCAGCCAAGCCAAGAGCCCCTCCCGCTCCCCGCAGTACTGCAAGCCAACACAGTGGAGACAGCTTAACGACGAGCGGAATCCTTGCTGAGAGGAGAGCATGACCCCACAAAGCAAAAACGGTGGACCGCACGAAAACGCACCACGACCTTGCGAGAGTGCTGCAAACCAAAGGCAACAGCAACAACTGCACACGCAGAAGCCCCGGCCTGCTCTCGTCCTGCTCTGACGCTTGCTACCGCCTCCTTGGCCTCCTTGAGCTCCTGCTTGGCCTTCTCTAGTTTCGTTTGGGCGTTGTTGAGCTCCTGCTTGGCGTCGTTGAGCTCCTGCTTGGCGTCGTTGAGCTCCTGCTTGGCCTTCTCGGCCTCTTTGGTGTTGCGGTCTTGAAATTCTCGTAGCCACACCGCCTGCAGGGTGTCAACCGCCTGCTGTGCCGTTTCCAGCTGATTGATGGCGACTTTTTGTAGTCGTCGGGCTGCGGCCAGATCCTGCCAAGTGCAGGAGTGCTTTTGTGTGCCTTTGCCGCCGTGTTTGCCGAACACATCTGTTTGCGGTTTTGGCTGGAGCCTCCTCCTTCTCCAGAGCTGCCTTTCGCCGCTGCTCGTCCTGCACCAGCAGGCACAGGCCACAGTCTGCGATGGTCCAGGTTCGTCTGACGCTCCCGCCGAGCAGCTTTCGATGCGAAATCCGAGCACAAACGGAAAGGACGAACAAACCTGGCCTTATCCTCGTCGTCCTCACTTTCCGAAGGCTCCGAAGCCTGCGCTGTCCGGGAAACGACACGCGCTCCGCACTCTCGGAGCCCTGCCTCCCTTGCAGCCCGGCGTGCTACGGGCGGCTTGCCGTGCCTCCTGAAGAGCTCAGCGGGGAGACACTCGAAGAGGACGAAGTTGACGATGAGGACCTGGCCACAGGAGATGGGCCCGGGGCTCCGGGAGAGGAGCGGAGGACAACACTCTAGCTTACGAGGGGCGGAAAGCAGCACAAGGCACTCCTGTCAAGCGAAGGCCGCTCTACAAAACCGCTCATCTTGCAACCCACCGAAACCCAAAAAGCAAACACCACACCCTAAACCCTGCCTGTCGATATGCTTGAAGATGTCGAAGGCGAAGATCGCAATGAGCACCTGGCCACAAGAGAGGGCCCGGGGATCCCGGGCAAAATCAAGCCACAAACATGCCCAGCCTAGGTTTCACATCTCCGCGGGATTCCTGATTCAGTCTCGCCAGAAAATGCCCCAAAACATGCCCCAGCCTAGGTTTCGCATTTTCGCGGGGGGTCGGTCTCGCCAGAAAACGCCCAAAAACATGCCCAAGCCTAGGTTTCACGTTTTTGCGGGGGGTCGGTCTCGCCAAAAAAACGCCCAATAACATGCTCAAGCCTAGGTTTCGCATTTTCGCAAAAATCAAAAATTCCTGGTCTCGCAGAAAATGCACAAAAACATACCCAAGCCTAGGTTTCACTTTTCGCGTGGACCGCCAGAAAAAAACGCCCAGGGAGCGGACCTCGCTCAACAGTCTGCCAGGTTCCATCTCACCTGTCACAATCCCGGCCTCACAATCGGCCCAGCCAAAGCCCACAACGGCTGCGCTGTCTGCCTGATGCTCGGGAACATATACAGCTGACTGGGAGGTCTGGTTTGTGTGCATTTGTGTGTGTGTGTGTGTCTGAGGCTATGGCAAGCACGCCCAGGACACTGCCATCAGCGAAAGCAAACGGAAAAGTGGCTTCTTCTTGCGTGATGCCGCTGCAACGCGTGCCATGGCGCCTGTAGGTTCTAGCTGTCCACTGGAGCAGTAACACTCGGCGAATCGAGCTCCGCTCTGAAACCTATTTCAGTTGACTGACGGGCAATAGAATGTTTTCCTGCGCATGTCAGTGACACTCTTCGCACACCGTGTCAGCATGCAGAGGCCTCGGCTCAGACGTGCTTGCCCAGCGGAACGTCACAGATCGGCTCTGCCGTCAATGCGGATCTTCTTCGACCTCGGCAGGCGTTTGTTGCGGGTTGTGAGGCCAAACAAAGTTGTGAGAGTGCTTTGTCGACAACCGGAATCACCCCTTGACCATTGACTTCCGTGATACCGCTGTGACCCGCGTCACCCGTGACACCATGATCGTGACCCTGTGACCGTGACCACCGTGACGTCCGTGACCCCCGTGACCTTTTTTTGGTGACTGCCACGAACCCCGTGACCTCCGTAATGGCCATCTCCGATGCCCTAGCCGCCTACAGCAGCACCGCGGAGATGAACACGGCCATCTCCGATGCCATTGACAGCCTGAACCTCAGCCAGTACCAGAACGCCACGGACGTGCAGTTCCTCATCGACCAGGCCCTGCTGCCCTACTGGGACCAGACGGAAATCTCGAGCTTCGTGGCAGGCGAGCTCGCCAATTACGCCACCAATGCCTCCGTAAGCTCCAATATCGGTTCGGCGCTGTCGAGCTATGACAACAGCAGCCAGGTCGATTCGAAGATCGTGCCGGCCCTGCTGGATTTTTACACGTGGGCCGAGACGGACCAGGCGATCGCCGACGCTATGTCGGGCTCCGTGGATCTGTCGCCGACGTGGCCAACGAGCTGCTGGCCTACTACCCCCGCACGGAGCTGGACAGCTAGCTCACAGCCACCTTCACCCAATACTGGAGCTCGCGCACGCAAACGGAGATCGACGACGCCGTCTCCGGCGCAGGCTTCCAGACCCAAGCGGACGCCGACCTGCGTTACTTCGTCCGGGCTCCCGGCGCGGAGTCGGGCCAAATCTTCAACTTGGTGCAGGAGCAGTGTGCGCCCCGCATCATCTGGAACCTGCCGCTGCGACTCTTGGACCAAAAGCGGAGACGAACAGCCGCTTCCTGCCGCGAATGATCTGGGCTCGCTCGACGCCTCTACTTCGTCACGACCCCCAGCGCTGAGAGCGGCGGAATCTTTAAACTTGGCTCAAACCCAGTTCACGCCCAACATCATCCGTAACCTGCTGTCAGTCTCCGCTCTCCGCCTAGCCCATTCTGGGCAACGGCAGCACGCTGCAGATCTCCCGCAACTGCTGGTCCAAGGGCGGACACCCGCTACCCCCTCAGCACCAATTTTAACAGGCCAACGAGTCACGGCGCAGTGGATCAGACCGCTGACTGACGGGAAACTCCCACAACCAGCTTCGTGGCTACGTCTCTGCTACAAAGCGCGGCGGCAAACCTGCAACCGGCAGCTCCGAAGGAGGGGTTCTCAAGCCGCGACTCCCGTAGAAGCCTTAAAAGAGCCCTTAAAGGAACTTTAAACCCCAAACATCCCGAAACCCTAGAAGCTTGAAAGGAACCCTAAAAGGAACTTTAACAGCCAGAAAACATTCCTGTGATCCTTTAACCCCAGAAGCCTAATAAANTTAAAGGAACTTTAAACCCCAAACATCCCGAAACCCTAGAAGCTTGAAAGGAACCCTAAAAGGAACTTTAACAGCCAGAAAACATTCCTGTGATCCTTTAACCCCAGAAGCCTAATAAAGGAGCCCTAAAAGGAACTTTTCACCCCAAAAAAACAGCACAAAGGGTCCAGAGTGGCGATTCGCTCGCCACTGCTGGCAGCCCAANTCCTGTGATCCTTTAACCCCAGAAGCCTAATAAAGGAGCCCTAAAAGGAACTTTTCACCCCAAAAAAACAGCACAAAGGGTCCAGAGTGGCGATTCGCTCGCCACTGCTGGCAGCCCAACGGGCCGCCAGGCCGTCCCCAGCACCTTTGAAGCAGGCATGGTTTAGGGTTTAGGGTTTAGGGTTTGGCTTCTTTGAGATGTTTGTGTGGATGGTGTTGTTTGAAATCCCTGTTCCTTCGCGGTGCTCGTCGGGTAGACATTGGAGGGTGGGTTAGGGCTCGAGGGCGAGCGGCTTTAGCAACTCTTCAGGATCGTCTTTGCATGAGGGCCTTGACAGTCTCAAGTCTTCGACGAGGGAGGGCGTGTGCAGAGTTTCTCAGAACCCTAAACATGCTAAAAGACCGGATTGCGTTCGGAAGAATGGGGCTGGAGGTTCAGAAGCTCGGAGTATTGACGGCAGCCTCGTGAGAAGCCTGGAAGAAAGGTTACAATCATGGGCTTCAGGAGAACCTAGAAGTTGCAGGGCGTTGGATGTAGAAGCATGATATAGGGAGCCTCAATAATTGCCTGGGGGGTTCCTTATGATAATTATAGTATAGTGGGTTCCAAAACCCTATTCTAATTATTAAGGCCCTTATATTATTTTCACGCAGCTGGGTCCCACCTGTAAGCACCATCTTACCATCGGGAGAAAAGCGTGCAGCTCTGACTTCACCTCGGCATACGGGATTTTGGCTCAAGCCTTTGGAGATGAGGGGGGTGTTGGGCTTCTGGGGTTTAGGGTTTAGGGTGTTTCGGGATCTATGGCTGTACGAGGTTTCCACTCTAAGCCCATTATCCTCCACACTCTCCGCCTTCCCCAGAAAACCCGATAGCCTGGCACGCACAACCGCAAATTCCTAAACCCGAAGCCCTGAAGCCCTAGCTGAACTCCGGTCTAAAGTCTCCTGGCTATCCATGTGGAAGTTTCGGCGCAGGACTCCATACCGACTGAAGCAAAACTCTCGGGAATGAACAGCCCCCACAAGTTCCTTTCAACCTCACTCTTCCAGACAACCCCGAAACCTGAAACCCTGAATTTAAGGTAAGCAATAACTGGTTGATTACTTCCCTTCAAAGCCAGTAAATCTGGGCCCTGCAAGGTGCTTGTTTCCGAAACTTCTTTGTCTTGAGGCTTTAAGGGTGAAGGTTCAGTCCGTCTGGGATTTAGGGTTTGGGGTGAGCCCTAAAAGCTAATCCCCAACATATTTGCGGCTTTGAAGTTTGCAGTGTTTTATGGCTTTGTCGGTGCCTGCTTCGCACCTTAGAGCTTCGAATCATTGTGACTCAATCGAGGGTTTATGAACTGAAGATGCTTTATCAACAGGGGTTTGGGGTGCAAGGGTTACGGGTCGGCGTTGAGGGTTGGAGCCGTTTTGGCTGTAGGTGTCCGATGGTGCGCTAATCGTCCTTCCGGCACGGTGTGGGGCTTTGGACTCATACCGGTGCTTCCAAAATGGTGCTTAGGTATGTCAAACTGCTAGGCGCTCTTTTAGCGTTTGGGGTCTACATTGGCATGATTATGTACAATTGTCATTGCTTCTTCGGGGATGTCCGGTTGTGCAATTACTGAGCTACACTCACCACATATACCGTCTCACATTCTTACAACACTATCAGACTATTACATCGACACGCTCTTTTTGGCTGGCTGAGCAGCGAAAATCAGGGTCTAAACTTGCCAAGGCCAAAGCTTCACGGGCTGCCGACAGCCTCGAAGCTCTGCCTACACACTTGACCTTGGCCTGTTTGCATTCAGGGTTGAGGGTTGTACGGTTCTGGCTTTAGGAGTTTAGGATTTCACGGGATTGAAGGTAGGTTTGGGGCCAAAGGTTTCCAAATACACTTACTTGGGGCTTTCTGAAAAAGGTCAATCTGCCAATTGGCCTTGTAATTTGGGTCCGGATCTCTGCGACGTGCTGGCCAAGGCCATGAACGGAAACCATGAACTCTCATGCTAAGTAATATGACTGCCTTAATAACTAGAATAGGGTTTTGGTGCCCATTGTACCATAAATATACTAAGGAACCCCCAAAATGGTAGGCAATTATGTAGGCCCCTATATTAAGTCCCTAACTTCCCCGAAGCATAGGACTTTTGCAATACGCGCGCCGAGACGAAGCACGCCTTCTTCCGAAACCCGCGTATTTGCACGCCGGACGCTCTCCCAGAACCAAATCAAACCAACAGATGCGTCTTGCCGGAAGCTAGTGGCCCGGTCAATCTCAAGTCTCATGGCATGTCTTCTGTGCTTTCTCGGGGGCTTCCTACTCCAAACCCCAAGCCCTAAACCCCATAGTTGAGGGTTGCATTAAGGGCTCAGGGTGCCAAGTGAGGGAGCTTGGTCGCCAGTCTGATATGGGGGTCGGAACTGTTGGATACCCTGCAAATTCCCCATATCGATATGGCAGGGTTGAGGTTTCATGAAGATTCACAACTCGTCGTCGATGGCTTCTTCTTTGTTCAGGCATGCTCAGATCAGACCACCACTCCGTCGCCCAGGCGCTGCCAAGGATACAAGGCATCCTGGCTTAGTAGCAATGGCAATGCTACGAATGTCACCAATCGCACTGATAACAATAATAATCAGAAAATAGTACTAATAATAATCCTAGCCATAGCAAGAGTAGTAGAAAATAATAGTAAGCATAATGGCAATAGTGATACTGGCCTTCCAGAAGGAGAGGAAACCAAGCGAATAGGGCTGCAAGTGGTACTTATAAACAAATGGTTACTTGTGTCCCTAAACCCTAAACCCTAAACCCTAAACCCTAACCCAGCTCTATCTAGCTATGAGATACAGTCAGACAGATACCGGCCTACTCTTTCCTGGACTCTTCGACTCCCCCTTGAAGCATGTGCAGAGCACATCGCTTTGGTTCCATAATCTCTAATATATACTATACTATGTGAGATATGCTATATCTTCGATATTATATAATTATATAGTATACATTCTATACTCTCTCCTATATCCTATACTGGATATCATACATCGAAATTATACAGCATACATTACATACTAAATGTTAAAAGATATTTTAGCTGCTATATATTAGAGATAGTATATAGATACAGATATAGATAGATGCTATACGACCATAAAGCCAAAGCTTGTAAGCCGGGAGCACCCAACCCCCACACTTTCCCGATTTGTAATATAGGGGCATTACCGATTAGAATAGGGTTGCGGGGTATGTTGTACTATAGTTCGGATGAGGAACCCTAAGGAATAGAATGGGTAATTCTTCAGGCTTCTATATGACTCCACCCTAAACCTAAACCCTTAACTGAACCCCCAAACCTTAAACCCTAGTCTAAACCCTCAACCCTGAACCCTAAACAGGAAGCAACCCCTTCCGCTCCTGGAGCACTGAGCTCAGTGGAGCGGGTGGGCCAGAGCCCTCTGCCTCACAGGTGCTCCAACGACGATGCGGCTTGCGGCATAAGGGCTCAGAGGAACATCTGAAACGGTCTTCATTGCTAAGGGGCCATGGGCTTCCTCCTCCTCCACTCCCTCCAAACACGAGCTTTCATGGACTGGTTACGTCTTGCCCGGACCGCGCAAACAAGCTCAGAACAGCTTTACACTACCTTACGAAGGCGCTACACCAGGAACCTCTGCTGAGTGACTTACCTTCTTGTTTAAGGAGTATACCTTAAATCATAATATTAAGCCCCCTACAATTTGAGGTATATTCCCCAATTAAGGGGCATTGGGATCTCTCGGTAGTCTGTTCCGAGAACCCGCTTGCACGCGCAGTCCTTGGCGCAGAGATCGAAGCGCATCGTTGGCGATGGCGAGTTGAGCAGGGCCTGTCGCAGAGACGAGGCTGGCAGAGGTGTCGGCCCATGTTGTGATTGGATCGCAGGGTCTCAGGTTAAAGGATAATAAGAGGGACAGATACTCAGCATGACTACGAGCGGAGTGCCGTGCTCGTCAGGCGCTTGCTGGCATCTGAAGGCCTGCACTCGTGTACGAGCCCTCAACCCGTACACTCCAAACTCAATACCTTGAAACGTCAAAACCAAATCCGCGGAACCCGACCACGAAAAAGCCTAGGTAGCTCTCGTCCACTGCCCAACCCGGCAATAATTCACCACACTAAGGCAAACCCCACCAGCACTCAATGTGCTTGAACTACAGATGCGGGCAACGAACCCGCACACTGCAGCTCACACTCTGCAAAACCCAACATCTGCAGCCACGAGCCCTGAACGACGAAATCCCTTAAAACAAGAAACGGAACTCCAGACATGTTTTTCACAGGCCAAAGAGGTCAAACCTTAAAGAATCTCACAACGCCAGGCCTCTGCAGAGACAGCGGCCACATCGGCTCCTCGAGGCTTAATTGGGTGCAGTTGTGTTTCATAAGCTAAAAGCAATCCGAAAAGGAGCGTTGTGTTTCACAAACTTCCACAAGGGTACAGACGAGCACAAGGGTCACCTTGCGGTGCCAGCAAAAGACGGATCGTAGTCGAGATGCGATTGTTTAAAGGCGACACGAACTCGAGCAAAGAACTGCAAACAGGATTCGAACGTGGCAAGGCTCCGATGCCACCCTAAGAGGCCCCATCTCCTAATTCTCATGTCCGAAGGCTTCAAACAATATTGCACTAAACCCTAAACCCGAAACGTGACAGCCATCCTCGGAACCTCCACACGCTGCGCTCCTGAAGTCCTACTCCCCGCGCCTTAAATCCGAAGCCTCAACGCCGCATCCGGTGTTCGGGCGATGCCGGCAAGAGGCTGGGAATCACGATGGTGCCGCTGGCCATCCAATCGCTGAATTTGTCGTCCTGGGCTGAAGTACTTCTGAAGCCGCCCCTCCCCCCCAAATCCTGAACGCCGAGCCCGAAAACCAAAGTCTGGATCTTCAACAAGCTTTACAATCAACAAAAGCCGCTCGGAAACCCTCTAAGCACGTTCGCTTGGGCCCATGACGCTTCTAGCTCAGGGTGCACGGTAAGAACAGAATTTGGGGGCATGGCCCACACAGGTGAGCAACCTTCGCTGTGAGCACTTGTCAAACTCGGGGTTGGAAATATCGGCACGGAGTCAGGACGTCTCAGCCGCCACCTGAAGCTGATTCACGTAGGTAAATACATATAGCAAAATCACAAAGACCCAAAGAAAACGAACCCTAGTTCCAGTGTGATGCCTTCTGCCCTGCGCAGAGCCTCGAACTCCCTAATGTAGCAAGTCAGTCAGTCAGTCAGTCATATGCCTCGCGGCGCGTGGACAGATATGGCTTGACGCACCGTTCGATACCAGACAGCGGGGTCATGTACAAGTCTGGTTACTTCATGGTGGCCGCCAAAATACTCAAAAACTCTACTGCTTACTTCAGAAACCCATTCCTGTCTCGGTCGACCTACTCGCCTCACGTACATGCTGGTAGCAGGCTGAAGAGCTCCAGGTATGAATGCAGATATGTGCAAAGGGTGGTCCAGTGGAGATCTTAAGACCTTGCCAAACAAAAGCGCTGGCGTTGTACGTACAAGCATGTCAGAAGCGGCATTGCAGCGTGCCCGATGTAAAACAGCCGCGTTTGGAACACGGGAAACAAAAGAGGGTGGGATACCAGCGATACGAGTAGACATCGGTTTTGGAAACCATCCAAACGTCGACGTTCGGCTGCGGAAAGACATAAGCAACTCAGGCCATACATCAGTTTGGATTCAACCAGCGTTTTGTAGATATGAACCTTCTGATGAACAGGAAGTGAAAAGTGCCAGACATTTCCAGACTTTGTGCAAGTCAATAAAATCCGCTTTCGCTATCCCGATGCGGCGACCAAGCTCATGTCCGGGCAAACCTATGTGGGTGACGACGGCACCGAGATAGTTTATGCCAGGTGCTGATTCGATGTGTTCCCCACGCGGTGTGCGAATGCAGGCTCTACATTGAACTGAAAGTAATTGAAATTTGTCCCAGTGAAGCTCCATACTGTATAACTTTCCACCATCGGCATCTCTGGAAAGGAACTCCTGCAGGTGACCATCGGAAGTTGCGAGAAGTAATGTGTCATCTGCATACACAATGTCTGGCAATGTCTCCTGTGGAATGCCAGATTTCTGGGACCGTGTGGTAGACGTGATTCCTTGGTCAACTACATAGAAGTTTCGGTGACGCAGCATGGCCGAGATCAAATCCAAGCAGAAATCTGGAATACCAAAACGGCGTACTGCATCGAGAAGGCTGTCAATGTTTATGCTGTCGAAAGCTTTTTTCCAGTCGAGTGCTAAGAAGCGCATTTGACCCTTCCGCTGCGCACAAGCCTTCTCAATCCTTCGCAGAGCCACGAAAATTGCATCTTCGTTACAATGTTGCTTTCGAAAGCCGAAGTGAAACTTCCATAATCCCGTCTACGCCGGCATCCAGAAAACGCTCCTTCATCAGCGATGCGAATAATTTGTAAGCGATGCTCTGAAGACATATCGGGCGGTAATTGTTGGCATCAGCGGGGTCGCCCTTTTTAAACATCATGGCAACTGAAGCTGTCGACCATGCATCAGGAATAGTTCTGTTTCGCCAGCAATAGTTGCAAAGACCACGAAGCCATTGCAAATTGGAATCCGGTTCCGTCGCCAGAGCTTTGAAGATTTCAACAGGAATGTCTCCATCCTTCGTGGATTTTCCATTCGACATCTTTCGGATAACCTTTCGAAGCTCCGTAAAACTAAAATCATCCGATTTCACTGGCAGAGAAGGACCTCAGGGAGCACCAGCACCAACGGTCAAGGTAGTCGGTCTAACTTTCCACTGAATTCGCTCCAATGGGTGCGAGAGGGTTTCCGCCCTTAGTTCCGATGAAACCAAGTGACCATCTTCATTTCGTAATCGCCCTTGTTTCGAGTGACGTCTGCGACGAAGTTTTTTCAGGGATTTCCAATCCCCAGAAGACGCCAAGGTTTCCAGCCACTTCGACCGATCATGTTTGGCCGACTTCTTAACTTCGGCCCTCAAACGTTTTTCCGAATCCCACTGACCGCGTAAACGAGCTTCACGTCTCTGTTGCAGGAGTTGTAGTGTTCCAGGGCTGATCCAAGGTTTGTTTGCACACAAAGTCAAGGAAGGTACATGTTGTTTGACCGCTGAGATGACACAAGAGCAAGCTTTCTTCCAGAAGTCGTTCTTGTCCAAGATTTCGACACCGGACATACATTCAGTGATACTTTCGCATACTGCACAGCGAACGGACGGGATGTGCAAAGCCGCCCAGTCTCTTCGCTGAGATTTTCCCCGACAAGCTCCATCCAAACCAAGACAGCGATGCTGTGACCGGGAAGTGACTGGAAGCAAGTGTAGCAAAGCGATCACTGCACACATATTGCACATCATTCAGATTGTATCGTGGTACCAATAGCAAGTCCAGGACTGAAAAGGAACCAGGGCAAATTGGGGCGAGAGGTGGGGTGCCCGGTTCGAAATGAGTGACTTGTTTCTCAGCTGGCATGTTGCAAAAGGAATTTGGGATGGCGAAGTCGTGGTTATGACAAAACTCCAGAAGGAAATCCCGGTTCGGCATCTCAACTTGGTGCTGGGCTTCAATGCCGAAGGAGTGCGGACCGACGATGTGGTTTTCACCTGGTCGCTGTTGGCCGATGCGAGCATTGAAGTCACCAAATACGAATTTTGGACCATTTGTAGACGTGCTTGACATGACCCGGTCGAGCTTTTCGTAAAAGTCCCATTTCTCACACTGCGGCCTCAAGTTGTGAGGAGCNAATACGAATTTTGGACCATTTGTAGACGTGCTTGACATGACCCGGTCGAGCTTTTCGTAAAAGTCCCATTTCTCACACTGCGGCCTCAAGTTGTGAGGAGCAAGCACCGTTACAAGAGCCACATTCCCACCACGACATTTGATCTTCAGGCTTGCAATCCTTTCATTTACCTGGCAAAAGCCTCGAATATAGGTCTTGAATTTGCGAGATATCACGAATCCCACGCCAACCCACTCCGCGCTTTGTTGAGTGCCTCCTGAAAGGATGAAAGTAGTACCATTGGACGAGTAGACATGGGACCTGGGCTTTCTGGTTTCCTGCATGCCGCAGATATCAATATCGAACCGAAACATGTAATGAACAATTTCCATCTCCTTGAGCTCCGTGAGACCTTCAACATTCCAAGACAAAACTTTGATACGTCCCATTCCTTGGGCGACACCATTGCCCAACTCAAAACTTCCCGTCAGCGATTCCCGATGACGAGGTGAAACCATGTCCACGCGCCGCCCGGGCCCCTAATCGGGGCCTTTGCCCTTGCCTTTGTTGGAGGCACGGGCTTTGCTTTCTGCAAGCGCATTTGGGCCTTGCTTGAAATGTCCGCCATCTCTGTGGATTTGTGTAACTCCTCCCATGCCTGCCATCCTCCACCGCACCACATGAATTTCATAGCGAAGTTCTGCACGGACACTTTGACGATTTCTCTTCCAGCGACTGAGAGGACGCCGGAGTGAATGTCGTTTTTTATGCATGAAGCATTGAAATTCCACGATACGAGCATTTTCTTCATGGCATAGAGAGCACCTTCAACAGTACGAACATCAAAAGGACAAATCAACTTTTGCAAAAAGCTGTGATGTAATCGCCTGCGTTGGGGAAGAATCTCGTAGTTTCCTTGACTCGTATAGGTTGAATGAACCTTTCCCGATGTGACTCGCTCTGGCACTTCACGAACACCAAGTTGGAATCTGAACCTTTCTTGTACACGTCTGATTGGCCTGGAGATACAACACCAACTGACCGACATTGCTTATCCGACCATGATTTTGCACCTTCAAGGGAGGAAACACCTGGAATGTTCCCGACCATCATGGATACAGACCTAGGGTTGCTTTCAAGGTGGCGGGGTGGCGTTTCCACCATTTTCAGTTTGCCAATCGCCTGCTCAAGAGCGTCCACACGCTTCATAGTGGCGGCTACCTGACTTTCTGTTTCTGTAAGTCGAAGACCCATGCCCTCAAATTCCACGCGAACTGACTCTTTGAAAGCTCCGAGATCAAGGTGGGTTTGCTGCTGCAAGAAACAGTTCAAAGGATCCAAGTTCCTGTCCAAGAGCTTTTCAATAGCTTCCGAAGACACGGGTTGCTGATTTCCACCGGGGTTCACAGAGGTAATCTCAATGTCATCATCCAGGCTTTCATCCCTCTTGTGTTTCTTCTGCAAAGGACTTTTGATGGGAGTTGCCATGTCACAAAGAGGCACACCTTTTCCTTTTGGACGGACTTGAGCCTTGAACCTAACCTGATTGAGAAACCTTGGGCCTTTATTGGGGTTCCTTATATGAACCCTACTATTTTGGGATTATAGGCCCAGGGTTTCTTAATCAGGTTCCTACCTTAAACCACGTCCGAAGCTCGTCGTGCCCCAGCAGGAAGCTGCGGTTGCCCGCCGGTGCATCCATCAAACCACACCTGAGTTTCTGGAGCTTTAACAGCTCTCGGCTTGAAGCTCAACTTTCCATTCGGGAAGATTGGGTTGAGAACTTGGGAGCTTGTGCGCACTCCATGGGCTGAGGTTCTTGGGGCGGGGCTGCTCCCTGGCTCTCTAGGGGCCTCCAGGGTCTCGGGCCTTTAAGGCGCAGAGCCTCGTGACCGGAACGCAAAGGGTGGATCTGGGTTTTTCAGCCAGAAAAAATTTGAGGAACTTCGGCCAAACCCTGTCTGCTGCCTTCTTCTCACTCCCAAGACAGTTCACGAAGTAGTAAACCCTTCCAACGCAACAGCAAACACAAGCCACTCCGCGAAGCAACTGGGACAGGTCTTCTCGTACGAGATCTAAGGAATCTAAGGCTGGAACGGCTTCACGATGCTGAAAGGCACCTCTGGGCGTTTTGAGCCTCTCCGGGCATTTGGGGGTTTCTTGATTTTTAAAAGCTCTGACAGACACGTGTACTCTATACCGTGATCCAAATACAGATGTATCTAAACATGCATGCATTACAAGGCGGGACTCGACAGGAAAGATGCGAGAGAACGGGAAAAGACTCGAGAAAGCTGCAGCAAACCCTGAACCCTAACCCTAAACCTCCTGCTCTGGAGCTTCAAGTCTTCGAGCCCCAGGGCCGATGCCCTCAACCACGAAGAAAAAGCGCGAATGCCTTGAAATTGGACCCCGAGCTGAGCACAACTCATCCCAAAGCCGGCTGTGCGAAAGCCCGAAAATATATATTGTAATCGAATCCAAATGCAATGAATACAATATACTATAACATGACTATTGCAATAGAGTATAATATCATACAAGATAAGATAAGATTGCATAGTACAAAATAATGTACGCTACGTATGGTACCCTAAGGCTCCCCCCCCCCCACGATGCCCCGATCGTCGGGTTGAGGAATGTCGCAGACCAACCCTGTGTTAACCAAGTACCACGACTCACAGAATCCCCAAAACTTCCCAGACCCATCGAGCTCGAAATCCCGCCAGCCATAATGCCTCAGCCGCGTGCTAAACTTTATCAATTGTTATGTTACACGGTACTATCTGGCATGATCGTCTACTATATGATGGTACATTGTATGATATGCCGCTAAATATACGAAATTGGGTGCAGGGTGGGGCAGCTTCCGGATGAATCCGAAGCCCTGGATTCTCCGAGGCGCTGCCGCAGATGCCAAGTAAGACTCGGCCAGAAGCTTGTAGAAGAGCACCTTTTAGGGTTTGTGGGTTGAGAGTTTTAGGTTTAGGGTTTGGGTTTGCCGATTTTTAACGCTTATAGGTTTCGGGCTTACAGGTTTAGGGTTTATAGATTTAGGGCTTAGGGTTTTTGTATAAGAGCACCTTTTGGGGTTTATAGGTATAGAGATTTTCAGGCCTGATGTGGAAGAGCAGCTCATAGCGGGTTTAGGGTTTAGGATTTAGGTAGCTGTCAGAGGGAGTCCACTTTGAGCTTAGGCCTTGGAGCTTTTGTATGAGGCGCTTCGCTCCTTCTTAGCACAGTTGGAAGAATTTGGGGACCAGGAGATTGCATGCAGGGTTTAAGGCTTGGGGTCAGGGGGTCAAAGCTGAGGGTCAACGAAATCGAACCTTTAGTTCTGGAATCAGAATCCATGTGCATTAGATTTGTGAAGAAGTTCTGAAGTGCTGATTTGAGAAGCCTGCTGCAAAGGAGCTAGGAGGTTTGGGGATCACTGCCACACCTTGTGCTGACTCTTCTTTTTTAAACCATACCCGGATGAAAAGCGACTTTCCCGAATCCCACCCATCGGCCTTGTTGCTGTCGCCCTTGGGGGGTGTAGTCGTGCCAATCCTCATAAGAGCGTTTCGCGGATGTGGATGCAGGGCTTTGGGGATCCAGCTTTGCATTATTGAAGGTTTCGGTGTTCAGTAGGGAGGGCGTCGGTGCCCGGGGGCTTTTGCCTGGGGCCTTGGGCCTTGGCATCGGGGCATTGGCGGCTTACGCTACACAGCACTTCCAGAAACCTCAAGACTACCCCCAAAGAAGCAATCCACCTCAGATTAAGCCTTTTAAACTGTCGTTGAGTAGGCGTAGACCTAGACTCCTAGACCCCCATGGCATGCAGGTTGCACCGAGGCCCTCGCGAGGAGACAAGAAGGACGCGGCGACCGGCGACACCGCCTAGGCTTGCAAACGGCTCAGAAGGCCCCGAAGGCTTACATGAAGGAACACATGAACTGCTTCTGCTGTCAAGGCAGGGCTGGTATTCCTGGACTCCCACAACAACTTAGAAACTGTTTCAGAAGCATGACTGTTTTGTTTCGTGGGCTGCGAGCCCTTAAAGTTTAAACCAGGACCCTCAACCCTGACCTTGCGACCTACTCGCAGGCTCGGTCTGCTGAGGCACAAGATGACCTTCCCGTTCTACTCCGCCTGAGCTATGAAAGACTCTACGAAGTATAAACTCCTCAGGCCCTCTGCCACGAAACCCTAAACCCTAATTCGCCCTAAACCCTAAACCCCCAACGAAGCGTCGACTTGGGAGGCCCTCTACCACGGAAGTTTTTTTTCGGCCAGGACACTTCGCAGCAGCGTCTCCACCTCGCAACAGATCTTTAACTTTAGCAGTAATGTAGGGGCCTTAAAAATTAGAATAGGGTCTTGGGGCCCATTATACGATAATGATAATATAGGTACTTATTAAGGCCCAAAGTATCTTATTCAGCACCCAAAACGCATACAGCCCAGAAGTGCTACATCCAAACCATCAGCACTGCCCTCGACAATTTCCCGCCCCCCATCTGCGGATGTTCCTTCCGTTTAGGAGAGTTGCTCTTGGGATGGCCGGGTCTCCGAATTGCGGGTACATACCTCCGAAGAAGCCCAACTTACATCCTGGCATCCCAACACCTTCAAAGATGCGAATAAAACTGAGGCTGGCCTGGTTCTTCACACCCAGCCACTCGACCTCCTTGCCAGGTCAGGAACACTGCCGAGGTGGCGGGAGGGAGGAACACCGCAAGCAGAAGCAGAGCGTGTGATTCAACTGCAGACTCTTACTCACTCCGAAGCCCCACGAAGGATTCGGCTGTCAAGGTCTGCCTTGACGATCGATTCAGCTTCCGTGCCGTACCTTGGACTGGCGAGGAGAATTATCAAGTTATTTTGTTTTATACGATGATGTATTACATTGTGATATATTACATTATATCGAAATCATGCAGCGGTGGGCAGCAGAACCGAGCCAAGAGCATTGAACGATGGGTGCTGAATGCTGAACCGAAACATGGGTATTAACACCCACGCTGAATCTTCAACACTCACCTGAACCCTATGGCCACGAGGCACGAACTAACCATAGCTGAACGAAAAGCAAAACAGAAATCGTATAGAGTACAGCGAATCCCAGAAAGTTGGAACATGGGTTTAGGAGGATTCGTGCTAGGATCCCTTGTAATTTACCTTAAGGGGGTGGCGGGGTTTTTATTTTGGAAGGTTTGGCCAAACCTCTTTTTGAAAGGTTTGGCCAAACCTTGTTTCGTACATTTCCTTAGGTTTTCAAAAGGAAAAACCTTATTTTCCTTGCATATTTGACGGTCTTCGTGCCATTTTCCTTAGGTTTTCGTTAGGAAAACGTACGTTACCTTGGGTTTTCCTAGGGGAAAACCCAAATTTTCTCGCATATTCGACGGTTTTCGTACCGTTTTCCTGAGGTTTTCGTTAGGAAAACGCATGTTACCTTGGGTTTTGTTGAGAAAAAACTGCTTTCTTACATTTTGGACGGACTTCGTGCTATTTCTCTACGTTTTCGTGAGGAAAACCTATGCTACCTTGGTTGTTGTTGCTGTTGTTGTTGCCGTTGGTGCAGTTGTTGTTATTCTTATTGTTCTTGTTTATGCTATTGTTCTTGTTAATATTATTGTTCTTGTTAATATTATTGTTATTGCTGGTCTTGTTGTTGCTGTTGCTATGACCATTGTTATTATCAATATACTTATTATTGTTGTTGCTGTTGTTGTGGTTGTTGTGGTCGTTGNTTGTTAATATTATTGTTATTGCTGGTCTTGTTGTTGCTGTTGCTATGACCATTGTTATTATCAATATACTTATTATTGTTGTTGCTGTTGTTGTGGTTGTTGTGGTCGTTGTGGTTGTTTGTTGTTAATATCATTATTGTCGTTGTGGTTGTGTTATTGTCCTGTTAATGTTCCTGTTACTGTTCTTGCCGTCTTATACTTTAATAGGATTGGTTATAGTTTAAAAAAACAGAATACAATAGGATAAAACATACTAGAACATAACATAATATGAATCAATGACGCACCCCCCTTTTGCCAACAGAATGCCTTTATGATGAGTCTTGCAAAGCTCTAAAACAGTTTCGCGTTTGATGCAGGTCTTGATCATGGTGCGATGTTCTTGCAAGCATTATAAAATGTAATGGAATGTGAGATAAGAGAACATGATAAGATACAATATATTAAAAGATATAACATTGTAAATGAAATACTTTATATTATGCTAGAATATAATATAATATAACTTTATATGATATAATGNAAACAGTTTCGTGTTTGATGCAAGTCTTGTTCAGGGTGCGATGTTCTTGAAAGCAAGCCTGCACGGCTTAAAAAGACAGCGGGGGGGTTGGGGGGGGGCGCAGCCCCCCCCCATTTGCAAACACAACGTCGTTATGACGGGTTCTGAGAGGGTTCATATGGGGAGTATACTGTAGCTTTTGAGCTTTCGGGTCTTCGGGATTTACGCCAGAAACAGCGAAGCCTTTATCCCCACAGCGTGACTGTCCAATATAGAGTACAAATACCCGGAATGTGGATTCCCTGAGTATGCTACGGCTCTGAGCCAGTATTGTTGCGCATACGGGACCGGAGGACCACGGGACCAGAGGACCGCGGGACCAGAGGACCAGGAGACCAAAGGACCGCGGGACCAGAGGACCAGAGACGACGGGACCACGGACCACGGGACCAAGGAGACCACAGGGCCACGGGCTTGGCCAAACCTTCCAAAAACCCAACCTTGGCCAAACCTTTCAAAAAAAAAACGGACCCCCTTAAGGGATCACTACAAACTGCTACACTCAGATGACACACACTGGACATAACCCCAGGTACACGCCGACGGCGATGGCCAAGTGCGTAACCTGCAGAGCTGAGCAAGAAAAGGCAGGGCTTGAAGTTTGAGGGTTTTGGGCTTAAAGCTGAGGGATTTCTCAAAATGTGAGAATGTGAGGCACTGTAACTTCCATGTCAGCGTTGTGGAGTTCACTCTAAACCCTAAAGGCGTTTAGGAGGCTTCCGATGCTTAGGGGTGTGGAGTAGGTTTTTGTGCGGACTGTCGCACAATCTGTCTGTTTCATACGGGGTCCATGGCGTTCGGAATTAGAGAAAGAGTGCTTGCAGGCTCGCGATTGGAGTTGCGGAAAAGCTGTCGCCCCTGCAAAGAAACTGCAAGTGCAGCGAGGCAAAGGGCTGCAGTATCCAAGGCTCTCTATGTTAAGAGGAGCATGAACTGTTCTGGAGATGTTCTGCTACAGTGTTACCTCCCAACCTGAAATCGTACGAGCCCCACTCTTCAACCAAAAGTCTGAAAGCCAAAGCCTCCAATTACACCAGAGAAAGTCCGAGGGACGCCCTTGAAAGCTGCAGACAGCGTCGAAGCCTCGACAACTTTCGGCGAACAGTGGACCCATTGTCGAACTTGCGCTATTGTCGCTGACTTGATGATGAGTTCTGCATTTGTCTGCTACCTGTACGATCTATAAGACTTATGGCTGTCCGGCTTCTCGTCGTAAAGTCTCTTGCTACTGTTGCCAGGTTCTTGGTCCTCTTCTTGTGATCTACTGTGATTCGCGGTGCGGTATTAGCAACCATGACAAGTAATTCTGAATAGAACCTTGCCGCTAATTGCAGCTCCGGTGGGGGGGCGGCACCGGCATCAGCTTGGTAACTGGAAGTGTAATGTCGATTGCATCTGCCCTAGAACCAGTGACTGCATCACTGCATGACTGTATGACGTATGACGCAGTACTAATTCGGAAACGATCATGAATACTAGATGATGATGATGATGGTAATGATGTTGCGAAGATGCGACTGGCTCCACGCCGAAATCCAGACCCTGCACCCTAAATAAGCCTCTACCGAAGAGCACCTTGTGAAGGCTTTTGAATCCAGCTTGAAGCCCACAGCACCGTATGAACCCTTACACCACTTTCTGAACATCGCCAACTTCCCCAGAATGATTGGATCATGGTCCCCAACTTCTAAACCCTGAACCCGGAACAAAAACTCGCAAATTAAAGCCGAAAAAACTACCTCTGAACCCGTCCTTTCATGCTGGTCAAAGAGCAAAAGGCCTAAGCCCGGCCTGTGTAACATCACCCTCGTAAATGCCTTCCGAGGCATCCTCGGCCGGTCTGGGCTAGGGTTTTCAGGGTAGGGGCTTAGGCTATAGGGGTGTGGGGTTCTAGGCTTTAGAGTTTACCGCGGGTCAGTGCAAGGGGAAACGAGTGCAACGTTCAAATTTCAGGGTCTTAGTCATTTAGGGCTCAAAGGAACAAAGGGCCTGGGAATCACAGTCTTAAGCTTGGGTCATTGACTGGGCCTTTGGTGTTTAAGGGTGTGCAATTTCGGGTTCAGCGCTGCGAGATTCTTCTGACCCTTCGAAGTAGTCAAGACATGCTGTGACTTGTTTGGGGGCTTTGTGCATTTGGAAATTAAAAGTGTCTGTTTCTGGTTCCATGATTCTGACATGCAGCTGCGGCCGTAAGCCTCAACCTTGCAACCTGCTTAGCAGAAGGGGAAGGCAGATGTCTGGGTGAGCGCATCGACTTGCAATGCGCAAACCCGGTTCCGACCCCAAGCACGAAGCTCTGAGCACCCGAAGTCTAAACCCAAAGGTCCACACCCTCGGCGATAAGGCCCCAGCGCACTTCTGGCAGCCAAGGACGTCACGGGCCTCCCAGACAACCAAAGCTTTAGGGTTTAGGGTTTTGGGAGTAAGGGTTTGGGGTTTAGCATATGGCTTTGGGATGTCACGCGCTGCTCAGAGATGTACAGTCGCAAGTGCTTTAATTTAAGCTCAAGATTCAACAGTCCGGGCCTAGGATTCAGCCCCCGCACAATTACGGCTGAATCCTAAACTCGTACATCCCCATCCCGAAGCCCAACCCGAACCCTGAAACACTTCACAAGACCCTGCAATGATCAGATCCGTGCAAGGAGGTAACAACTCCTCGGGGAACTTTCCTCTACCCTGATGGCACTATGCGACTCCCGAATAGCAGATCGCTTTCTCGGAACCGTGAACCCTAAACCCCAGTAATGCTCATACTAATACTGATTACCAATACTAATTACTAATACTAGTTACTAACGCTTACTAACACGAATTACTAACACTAATTTCTAATACTAATACTACTACTAAACCTCAAACCCAAATCTCAAACTCTAAACCCAACCTTCGTAGCGTTGCGCACCAGCGCACGGACTGGCTCTGACTGCTTGGCCTGTTTTGGGGTACTCTCATGGCTGGAGCAGGGCTGAAGTTATGAATGATGGTTCAGGGTTTAGGGTATAGCGTTTAGGGCTTAGGGTCCTAGGGTCGAAGAAGTGGCGGAGGACCCGTGAGTGTTAGGGCCTTAGCGCCTTGGCACATTCAAGCCTGCGGACTTTAAGCTCGGCCGGTATCGTTGATTCAGAACACCAACCCACATCACTCCAATCTCTAAACTTTCACAAGGGCCGTGCGCTTTAAAGGAAGAGAAGCTCTGCCGACAGATCGGGTTGTAAGATACTGACTCATTCAAGACTTAGGCCGAGAGGGAGTCTGGAAGCCTCAAACCCACCTCATGGCGCACGGGATCTTCTATGAAGCCCCGGGGCCCTCCATGCAACTCTAAGTGGATGGCCTGGCTTTTCGGGTTTCCGGGCTTTTAGCGTCTGGATTCGGGAAAACATAAGTAGATAATGAATATTAATTATATGATACATATATGATCACATAACCATATATGTGTATATAAAACCTGCTGAAGCCCCACCCAAATGCTTTCCGGTGTCAGGTTCGGCCATGCAAGCGAGTCAGGCCAAAACGAACTGAGAGCGTTTAACAAAGATCAATGGAGCCACGAAGCCCTAAACCCTTAAACCTGAAACCTAAACCGAAGGTCAACCACCGATCCGACAGGACGGGGGGAAGCCCCAGACCTGAAAAGCTACCGGAGCTTAGCTTTTAACCGGACGGAACCAAACAACATAAAATCCGAATGCCCTGAGCCGGAAAACCCTGAAAACTTCGAGCTTCACGGCACTGAATCAACCTTCGAACCTCAAAGAAACCCTAGAACCTGCTGTAAACCCTGAACCCCTAAACCCTAAACCCTAGCACATGAGCCCAAGACCCTCCAAGACTCCAGATCCCAAGCTTTTCCAGGCCTTCAGTGCAAGGTAGAGTGCCCGGCCGGTACGGCCAGTGGCTCCTGTAAAGGCTTAGGTTCTATGGCTCAGGTTTTAGGGGGCTTCGAATTAAAGCTTATGTAGAGGGTTCATTTGGCATTTTGGGAGAGGGCTCAGGGCTTCAGCTGAAATAGATGCGGAAGCGACTTTAGTTTGGGCGTTCGTGCTCTTGGGGATTTACATGGTCTTTTGGACCTCGACGGCTATATCGTATGAGCGTTCCTGATTCATGGACTTCCTGAATTTGTCAAGGCAGGACAGTGTCTGTCCGCATCTTGACGGAGAAGTTGCTTCACACGGGGTTTGTGGTTTGATGGCTCAGGTGGAACCAGGGCACACGGACCAAGACTCGGGTAATGACCTGCACTGAGACTTGCATGTCATGCAAAAGCTAGCACTTGCGCATGCAAACAGACGGTGGGACTCGGAACCTAAACTCCTAAACCCTAAAGGCCCTAAAGCCCAGAAACGAAATCCCACAACCCCGCCTGTTACTAGGAAGTCGGCCGAGGCCAGACGACCAGCCAAGGCCAGGAGTAGAAGGCCTTGGGGGTGTTTTGCGACTAGTACCATTTTGGGCTTGGGGCTAGGCCTGCTAGGCGCCTGTTTAGAACTTGTTGGCGATTTCCGTGCTTCGTGGTTTCGACTGCGGTGTTTGTGGGGTTTAGGGTTGGGCTTTTGTGGTTTAGGCTGTATGCTTTACGGTTGAAGGGCTTCGTGTTTTTGGTTTGGGCCATGAGCACTGCTGGAGACTTCTATGGGGCTGCAACAGGGTGAAAAGGTCGGGAGAAAATGTTGATAGGAGGTCCAGGGGACTTTGTAAGTAGGCTAACATGCTACAAGTCAGTTAATCCCAGTTGGGATACTTACAACCCCACTTGTAAACTGCATGCCTACCTAGCCTCATAATCCTGCACGTGCCTCTGGATGCCCGGGCTTGCTTGGGCTTTTAATTGAACACGTGCGGTGATGCCAAAACAGTGCTGAAACTTCTAGGCGCTCGATAGGGGGGTATGTGTTCAGGGCAGCGAAAAGACACTTTCACCAGAAGGCATTCGGAAATGCTGCGAGCCGTCTATCGGTGACTTCTTGGCTGGTCGCTTTTCTCACCGTTTCTCCGCTAGATGTCTGCTCTTCAAGCTGACTGTCAACAAATCAACAATGCTGTATTCGGACAGATCCTCATGGTTTGGCGGTTTTGGCTTTTCTCGGTGCATGCTAGTGAGGCTCGAAAGAAGGGATCCACGAAGTAAGTCGCCGTCCGAAAGCCCCAAACTCTCAACTGCACTAGAGCATTTTATCCCTTCTCTTCGAATCCTCAGCCCATCAATCTGAAGAGGCCCTGAACCGCTCTGCTCACTCCAAGTTTTAAAGCTGAGGGCTTCGGTGTAGAGTTTGAGGTGTAGGGTTCTGAGTTTCGGGTAACGGAATGAACATTCACAGAGGGCGGTGCATCTTCCCCTCTTGAAGGCACAAACTCTCTTTGATGCCCTGCCAGAAACAGGAGAAATGCCACCTTAAATCCTGAATCGAAATTTCACGTCCGACTATAAACATCTCCACCACTCAGAAAAGTCCACACCCCTAATCCCTAAACCATGAACCCTAAACCATACACCCTGAAGCCACAAAAAGCAAGGCTTTTTCACTCTGAAGCACCGAGAACCACAAGTGCTATCAAAGCTTCTCGAAAAGAAGTTGGAATCCGAGCCCGAAACATCCGAAGCAGCGAAGCCTAGCCACTCAAGATACGGGCATGAGTACTAACAATACTATCCTTTCGGGCTCCAGCATGCAAGCATTATAATGCATTCTACACCAAAACTCTAGTCAAAAGCACCAGAGCCCCATATTCCACTCCTGGGCTCGGACCTGTGTGGCCCTGCAAGGTATGTAGGCACTTGCCTGTGTTGGTGCACCTTCCATTGGGATTGTAGCTGGTTGGGCGTGGGCTACCTGAAACCCAAACCTGAAACTCTAAACCTGGACAGCAAAGTGTTGAGAGTAGCGCAGGTGAGCTAAGACAAGCAGCGAAACCTTCCAAACGCGCGAGTCGCACACATGCCAGAAAAAAGAATCAAGTTTTTCGTGTATATACATATAGAGTTATACAGTCTTTTAGAGTTACTGAGGAGGCCCAGTTTGAAAGGCACCGTTTTTTGACCGGGTTTTGGGTCCCAAAAATGGTCCCGAAGATTTTGCAGGCGAACCTAATGTTCTATGTCGTGTTTGCGACACTGGCAAGCCAGA
>BGNK01002895.1:0-83047 GCA_003297005.1 Symbiodinium sp. clade A Y106
GTACTAGTACTAGTACTAGTACTAGTACTAGTACTAGTACTAGTACTAGTACTAGTACTAGTACTAGTACTAGTACTAGTACTAGTACTAGTACTAGTACTAGGACTACTACTACTACTACCACTACGACTACTACTACTACTACTACTACTACTACCTCCGACAACGACGACGACTACTACCACTGTTACTACTACTTTGACTCATTCTACTTTTAGCACTATTAGCACAAATAGTACTACTACCTCTACTACTACTACTACTACTACGACTACTACTACTACTGCTACTACTACCACTACTACTATTATTATTACTACTACTACTATTACTACTATTACTACTACTACTACGACGACGACTACTACTACTACTACGACAAGTACGACTACGACTACTACTGAAAGTTTGTTTTTGATGGGGGCGAAATCTCCGGATGCTCCTAGGCCTGTAAACTGGTAGAGAAAGTTTTTTTGATTGGGAAACAGTTTTTTTGATTGGCTAAAATGTTTTTTTGATTTTTGCGGAAAGTTTTTTTTGATTGAAAAAAGGTTTTTTTTGATGGGTTTCCCTTCCCCAAGCCCTCAAGCCCCCATAGTAGTAGTTGTCAAACTACCCCTTAGAGGAGCCCAAAACCCTAAACCCTTTATAGGATCCCTTACAAGATCCCTTTAAAAGGAACCCCTTAAAGGAGCCCAAAGCCCTAAACCCTTTATAGGATCTCTTTAAAAGGAAGCCCTTACAGGAGCCCAAAGCCTGAAACACTAGGGTTTAGGGTTTAGGGAACCGGAGGCGCACCTCTTCGCCGCGTCTGCGTACGGCAGGCGGCCAGTCCCAGAGTTCAGTCTTCAGAGTCCTTGGCTTAAAGATTTGGGAGTTTCCGAAAATTAGGGGTACCCTTAAGGGTTCCCTTAAAGGGGTCCTTAAAGGGAACTATAAGGGTTCTACAATGGGGATTATTGTGGGAGTTTTCGAAAATTAGGGGTACCTTATTTTGGGGTCCTTATAATAAGGATGCTATTTTTCATAGGGTACTATATTAGGGTCCCCTATTTTCGGAAACTCCCATTTGGGGTTTTAGGTGTTTAGGGTTTGGGCTTTGAGGATTAGGGTTTATTGGCAGCAATGCATATTGATCCAAGAACCAACAAGCAAGCGCAATGAAAAGATCTGTTGTAGTTGCAGCTGTTTTCATTTCTATGATGACCGTCTTCTACTGGCATAGTAACCCTTATAGCAACCCTTATAGTAATCGTTGTAGTAACCCTCATAACAACCCGCATAGGAACCTTAGAGCAACCCTTCGCTACGTATCGGCGTATTTAGCTGTGCTCCAAAGATGCCAGGTTGGCCTGGTCCCAGGCGAAGAAGAAGGGGTTAAGGGCCAACCCCAAGCAGCTGCTGCAGAAAGCCAAGGTGCAGCCGAAGGGAGGACGTTGGTTTGGGGATTTCGGATACGTTTAGGGCATTGGGCCAGGAGAGGTCGAAGGCATACGGGGGTCTAGGGAATTCAGGTCTCAGGGTTCAAGGTTTGGGGCATTGGGGCTTACTGTACAGGCCTAAATAATTTCCAATCCATAGTTCCTCATTAAACCCTACTATAGATCCCTTATAGACCCCTTGTAGAACCCTTTAAAGGAACCGTATTCCAATGATTAAGGCCCCTATATTAGTGGGTCTAGGGGTGTGGTGGCACTCTGCAGCAAAGTGCTCCCTGTGACAGGTCTGGGAGTTTCCGAAAATTAGGGGTACCCTTAAGGGTTCCCCTAAAGGGGTCCTTAAAGGGATCTATAAGGTATCTTTAAGGGTTCTACAATGGGGATTATTGTGGGAGTTTCCGAAAATTAGGGGTACCTTATTTTGGGGTCCTCATAATAAGGATCCTACTATTTAGGGTGCTACATTAGGGTCCCCTATTTTTCGGAAACTCCCATCTACAGGCAGCCAGCGACTTCCTCCTCGCCTCTGGGGACAGGTGCAGTGGCGCCGCTGTATAGCTGAGGGAGCCGTGAACCTCTGCAGTCATGACAGGCGATTTGAAGCCGAGGCTAAGTTCTTGATGGCCAAGGCCCACCTCAAGGCATTTGGGCTGAGCAGGGGGTCTTTGACAGTCTTTGCTCCATCCTAGGCCGTGCTTGACGTGATTTTGCAGAGGCAGACAATGTGGAGACTGCAAGCAAGGAGGCACTGACCTGAAGTTTGTTTGACCTGGCAACACTCTTCTTGCTTGATTCATTTGATTTCCGCACTTTGTAGGATCCATCGCAAGCGCAAAGGATGTACTGTTGAATCTGGCTACTGAGTTTTGCTCAGCTGCGAGGCCATGAGTGCCTATGACCTCTATGCCACCTTGAGGGATGGGCGAGGAACTCAGAGAACAAATCGCCTCCCGTGGCCCCTCTCGAAATGTCGTTGATCTTTAAATGTCGTTGACCTTTAAAAGTATTTTATAGAAGCCTGAATAATTATCAAGACTCTTCCATAGGGGTCCTTCTTAAAAGTACAGGAACACATACACCAAAATCCTGTGGGCCGCTGTATTGCTTTATTAAGAGAATGTCAGAAGATCAAAAAGACCCGAGTAGCACAAACCTCGAGTAGTAGGATCCTTGCTGATTACAAGGCTCACAAAATTCAAGCAAGAACTCCTGTCTCCAACGCCCTCGTATCAGCCTGTAGGAACCTTGTAAACTGCGTATGAACACTGCGAATGACAAAAACGGTTACGCGGGACGCTAAATTCCAAGACACCCCGCAAGGATTTGTTCTTTGGGCAACATAGAAACCTGAATAATTAGCAATGCGCTCTCTTAGAGTTTCTTACTCTACTTCTACTACAATATGCACCAACACCCCATTCCAATCAGTAAGATCCCTATACCAAGGCAACCCTTTTAAAGGAGACCCATGTCTAAGTCTTAAGGCCTGTCTCATTCTTCGTGCAGAATCCCTTCCATGGGTTGAAACTGAGGCAAGGCCTGGGCTGGACCGGGCTCCTCTACTCCTCCTGCCTCTTGAGGCGGACTTTGAGGTTTCAGTAGGTCTCAGCATTTTAGCAGGTTCTGGGCGTGTGGGGGGTCAGGGTGTGGCGCGTAGAGTTTAGGAATTAAATTCGGATCTTGACTCAGTTGCTTTCGGACGCAGGGGCCGTGCCAGCGATGTCTTTGGCAGGTCCCCTGCCAAGATGATGACCAGCGGCATGACAAGCATCACCGCCAAGGAGCATCCTGAATTCGGGCTGGAAGAGACGATTCCTTCCAGATTTTGCAACGGGACGAAGAATCCAACAGCAACCGAAACTCACAATGTCAGGAGGTGGAGATGCCTCAGTATGACGGCGCTTTGCAGGTTGGACCCCTGGCATGTTAAGTGTAGCAGCAACAGCAGTAGTAGCCGTTCAGATTATTAGCTACCGTGACGACCAGAATGATACGATATCACCTGTGCAGCCATACTGTCAATTCTCTCCTCTTCATTTCAACAGCCATAACAACAGTAACAAGAAGTACGGCAACATAAGCTAGAACAGCAGCAGCAGAAGTGCAGCTGCGACATCCTCCGCGACTCGGCTTTTCGCCACCACCACTCCCACTACCACCGCTAGCGCTACCACTACCACTACCAGCACCACTACCAGTACCACTACTAGTACTGCTGCTGCTGCTGCTACTACTACTACTACTACTACTGCTACTGCCGCTGCTACTACTACTGCCACAACTACAACTACTACTACTACTACGATTGTGACTACAGCTGCTACGGGTGCGACTGCGACTGCGAAGACGACGACGACTACTACTGCTGTTGCTGCTGCGACTGGTTCTGGTACCCGCATTCTTGCTGGTACCGGTACTGCTGCTGCTGGTGCTGCTGCTGCTGTGGTACAACTGCTATTGCAGATCTGTTGGGACCCGAAATCGTGCTGGTTGTGGTAGTTGAGAGGTGGCGGTCGTCGTGGTGGTGGATGTCTTCGTCGAGCAAGCAGCAGCAGACTCCGTCATTCTCATATGAGCACCGCCAGCAACAACACTTTCCGCCTCAACCAATTCCAGCAATGATCCGATAATGCTTGTGCTGGAATGCATTCTTTTAAATATTGTTTTTGTTTTCTGGGTGCTTCTGCAAAATGATGGGCACGTCATTTAGGGGTCAAAGGGATCCTGCCATCTACCTTTAATACAGGTCTCTTAACACTCTTGTCTCAGGTGCAAAAGATTCGTAGCAACATACGGTATACGGCAAAATGCTTTCGACATGATGAACAGTTTACATTTCTTTGTCGGTACTATTCCCATCATCTCTATCATCAGCGTAGCTTCTCTTATTAAGACGTTTGCGCCCCAGTACTACTACTATCACTATTGTCAGAATGGCTTTCGTTATGGAGATGAGTTTTCATCTCTTGGTAGTCTGCCTCAGAAGCTCGCGTGAAGGCGGCATTGGTGGCGCACAGCACCTTCAGGCGCTGTGGTGACGAGGAGCTGTACAAGCATGGTCTCAACACCATGGAACCATGTTTGAACCATAATTGTCTTCAAATTGTCTTCGCGCTTCTTGAGCTCAGGGTTTAGGGCCTAGGGCTAGGGTTCTGGGCTTCAGGTTCAAGGTTTAGACCTCAAGCCAAAAATCTTGTTTAGGGTCGTGGTTACAGACACAATGGAATAGCCGCTGCTCGCGTGCTGCCAGGAGGGTGTGGAAGCTGCCCTCAAGGCAATCCACGACATCCGCTGCTCGATGGGAGGAGGCTTCTTGAAGCCGTCTGTAGTGGGCATCGTCGTCAAGTCCGTTGTCGGTGGTCCATATTCACCCAGCAGTCAGCAGGCAGTAGTTGTCAGTTCGCCAGTCGTCAGTAGTCAGTGGTAGTGGTGGAGTGGGATGGCGTTGGTGGTGCTGGTGGTGGTGGCGGCAGTAGCAGTAGCCAGGCCTATGGCAGTAGCTTCCGCATGATTCGGCAAAGTCGTCAGGGAAAACCATCAGCACCGGTACCTGGCACTGCAGCAGCGGTGGCATTTAAAAGGAGAGCCGAAACGGTCCTTGTGTCAAGTGCCAACCATAGAAACAATTGTCTCCTGGTTCGATGGATGCGCGAGGATAAAGTGTTTGTTGAGTGTTTTCAACCCTTGCTTCACCTCGCAGGTGCCTCGTCTGGGGAATTACCCAAGGATGTGCCCCGACCGAGGTGGAATGGGCTTGGGGGTCGAAAGGGGTCGATGGAATATCCCGGGCCACACTAACATTAGGGGGAGGCTACGGCGGCTACGGTTGGATCTGGCTGTTCGTCCATGTCATCTGTCCGGCGTTGACGAGGCCAATGCCACCCGCATTCTCCTCAGCAGCACCAGCGATCGTGAACCCCTATCATGCGCCGGGCTGAGTGGCCTGGGATAATTCTGACAATGCAGAGTCGCAAGTCCGGAGACTCCAAAAGCTTGTTAATTCGGCCAAGGATTATTCTCACAGTCAGAACAGGGATCGCTGACAAGGGACACTTAATGAAGGGACGTTGGAGTCTCTGGGAATCAAAGCCTCCTGAGTCATTTGGTCCTGGTTAGTCCTGGTTCTTGAGGAGCTGGTGGGCGGCCGGCATGTCCCGTGGCAGTCTCGGAGACTTTCGTGACTCAAGGGGTTTAGGGAGGCTGTTCTGATTGATCGTCCATGTGATGTGAATCAAGTGGGGCATCTGGTCAGTTACCCCTCCGCAGCTTTTCGACTTCGCGACAAGCGCATTCGGGAAAAGATAGTGGCTTGAAGCACAATGTGGCTTTCCAAGGCAGGCGTTCCTGCAGTAGTACACCAAAGTCGCGGCCTTTGCCGTCCGCCCTACCCTGAGCCTCAACTAACCCCTAAGAGCCTAAACTCGACACTCTAAACCCAAGGCCCTAGACCCTAAACCCTCGACCCTGGAACCTAAACCCCTATAGTAGCCCCTGTAGCTCCCTTTTAAAGGAGCCCACGACCCCAAACCCGGGACCCTAATCTTTAAACCCTTGAACAAGCCCCCTCACAAAAACTTCAAACCCTGGGCATGGGCCTTCGACGCCATGGAGCGCCGACAAAGATTCGTGGCGAAGGCCGTGGAGCCGCTCCGACTAAACAGTCTGGTAATACAGGGGCCTTCCTTAATTCGAACAGGGTTTGGGGGGCCCATTCTACTATAGTTATAATAAGGAACCCCCAAAATAGAAAAGGTAATTATCCCCACTACAACATACCAGAATATCCCCTAAAACCTATTCCAGTTGAGCCCCTCAGCCTATAGTGTGATACTATAATATACTAGAAGATGGTGTGATGTAGTTAATATATCTATATTGTCATATTGCAAGCGCGAAACACACCTACACTCATGAAGCCTGAAAGCCCAAACCACCGAAGTCTTACAGTCTAAAGTTCTGAACCATCCTGAAACGTAGAGGGTCTGGAAGCCTTAAAATCCACGGTCTGAAGTCCGTAGTTAAGGGATATTGAAGTCCCCTAAACCCTAAACCCCTATAGATCGTATACTCCCACAATGCCCGAAGCCCTTTTGTGCCCTACGTGCAGCACCTGGCTTCGCACCCAAGGCAAGCGATCAAATGCTTCGACAGCGGCCAATGGACCACAGGAGACAGAGGGTTTTCACGGGCATCGAACAAAGCCACAATCTAGACCTTAAGTAGGAAGATGTTTATTGCCGGTGACTCGCTGTGCTTGAGGATATTCAGGTTGCAGCAAGGCGAATTGCCATCCGTATTTGTCGAGAATCCAACAAGTAAGTAGCTTACATTGATATAGACCCTAAGATAAGATACTTGTTCTGAGTTATACAGACCCTAAGCAGTATGATCCTTATTCGTGCCTAAACAGCAGGACCCTTGTTCTGAAGCATATTGACCCTAAATGGTAGGATCCTTCTTTACCGTGCATTGGATAGACCCCAAATCGTAGACCCTAAATCGTAGGAACCTTGGTATGAATCATACAAACACTAAATCGTAGGATCCTTGTCAGGAGTTTTTCAGACCCTAAGTAGAATCCTTCATTGTAAACTATGAGAATATTGACAGTAAGGCCTACTGCAGCGTCTGTCAAGCATTTGCAGGATCAGAGCTCGTCGCTCCTGTTTGTGCGAGTCGCCTTAGTAAGCTGAGTCGGAGGATGTAATTGAGGGGCCTTGAGAATAAGAATAGGGTTTGGGGGTACGTTATACGATACTTACAAAGAGGAACCCAGGGAATAGTATTCTAACCATGAGGGCGCGCGGTAGGCTTTTTGCATTCGTCCCTCCTCTCAGCTTCATGTATGGGTCGTCCGTAGAGGAATGGCGAAGGCGAAGGCTGCAGTGGAGCTGATGGAGGCCCTGGAGGACTCGGAAGTTGGTCGAGGATAGGGTTTAGGGTTTAGGGTTCAAGGGATTAATGTGGCGGTGGGAGTAGTTACCAATATCAGTCCATAGGGCTCCTTATTATGAGTATGGCACAATCCTCCGAAGGCCTGTTCTACTTCTTAGGCCCTCGAAAAGAAGTAAATTTCGCATCTAATATATGTACATGTATAGTATACGTACTATATCATATGAATCATATGTAATGTATAATATAATATACAATATCTGATATAGAATATCATGTTTGCAATATACAAGGCTATGCTTGAACGATTTCAGCGTTTGGGGTTAGGTTCGTGGGGTTTAGTTAATCCCCGAACCCTCAACCCGCCATCGAGAAGTTCACCCGCGCAATCCGTCGAGCCTGTTCGCCGCGGCTTCGGCTCAGACTTTTGGACCGCGTCTGCTTGCGATGCTCGCCAGGCTTCCCCGCCTTATTAATGTAGGGGCCTTAATAAGTAGAAGGTTCCTGACTATAATTACAGTATACTATCCCCCCAAACCCTATTCTAATTATTAAGGCCCCTACAGTACTGGGCAGATCTGGTGTCCTCTAGAATTTTGGGAGGGAGGAGGCATCCTTGCGGGCTTGCGGGTTGCACTTATGAGGAGGGTCAGAAGCACGATAAGGCTGTACTATAGGGGCCTAAATTACCTGTTCCTTATTATATTTATAGTATAATGGGCCCCAAAACCTTATTCTAATGATTAAGGTCCCTATAGTAAGTTCTGTATTGTGGTCTATTGGTCTTCATTTAGGCTTCAGACGGTTTATGGGTTTGTATGGGTGGGGTTGTAAAGTCAGGTATCTCATAGTCATAACTTCCCGTGAACCCAGAAGCAACCAGGGTTTATCATCTGGTTCCTGAAGAAGGGATCCTGAATTCACCTAAACCCTAAACCCTGAACCCCTAAACCCCTGAACCCCTGAACCCCTAAACCCCAAACCCCTAAACCCCTAAACCCCTAAACCCTAAACCCCAAACCCTAAACTGGACCCTAAACCCGTTGCGGGAGCCTCGAGTTTCTGGCTTTGCCGGGTCCTGGTCGGGTTGAGATGCCTGTAGCCCCAAACCCCTACTGGGGACCAGAAGACCCTTATGGAAAGTAGTCTAGAACGTTAGCTTAGGGGTTTAGGGTTTAGGGTTTAAGGGAAGACCCTTATGGAAAGTAGTCTAGAACCTTAGCATAGTTTCTAGAACCCTCAAGAAGGAATCCCTATGAGTCACCATAAACCTCTTGTAGAAGGCCAAGTAAAAGGGCCTTTGTGAGCCCCCAGACTGGTCGAAGGCGTGTTTGCAGAACTCCTGCGCGGCTCTCGGCGCTAACCGTCTGCACCTTCATCCCAGCTGTTGGCTTCACCAGGCTTGGCAAAGATGCCGGAAGTTCAGAGAAAGGGCGCAAAGCCTTCAGATTCAGCTGATTTGATATCATATGATCTGATATGATGTGCCGGAGTATGATATGATACTAGGTTACTAGTTATGATCTGATATGACCTGTTATGACTGATATGATGTGATAAAGTATGATACTAGTTACTCAGAACTCCGCACTTGCCTTGCCAGGTGCTTCTTCACGGCCCCGAGCCTTGGCTCCCGGAGGAGCCTCGCCCTGAGCTCCGTGGCGATGGCGGCCACGGCGCCGAGCGCGGCCCCGAGCCTGGGGCCGCTGCTGGACAGCGAGGGCAAGGAAGTCGATGGAAGCTCCCTTGAGGCGGGCCGGGCCACTTTTGTCCATAGAGGATTCGTTTAAAAGGAGTCTTAAAGCCTGTTAAACTGCTGAGCTAGTCACTCTAGTCCCTCAGTTTGGGGTTTAAACCCTGAGGGAAAGTCGGTGGCGCTGTACTTCGCGGGTGAGTGGTGCCCCATGTGTACTGCCTTCACACCTGTGCTGACGGACTTCATGAAGGACGTGGGTGACAAGGCTCGGTTTGAGTCCGGTGTGCCGGCGGGTTCCCTCTCAGACTCTCATCGCAAGGCTGTGGTGTTTGTGAGCTCTGACTTCACGAAAGAGGACCGGCTGCCTGCAGCGGTCAGAATGTAGTTCTCAGAGTGTTCACCCCAAGCCCTCAGGCCTTAAATCGCCTTAAAATGACATAGGGCCTAAATAATTAGAATAGCTCTATGGGGCCTATTATACTAGAACTATAATAAGGAACCGCCAAAACGGCAGAGGTACTTGTTAAGGCTATATTAGTCCTCGGACAACGGGCCACGCCGGAGGAGTACGATCAACATCGCTCCCACCTGCCGAGCCAGTTCCTCTCGGTGCCGTTTGGCTCTGAGATGCAGGACAAAGCGTCATGTGAGAGCGTGCAGCATATATGTATAATGAGAGTTTTTATATGTATGTATGTATATATATATACACATGTAAGTAATCCACTGTATGTATACACATATACAGACATAGATGGATGGATAGATAGATTAGTAGGCGGGTTCACAGATTGTTGCAGACTGGTCTATGCTACCCCAAAGCCGTAAAGTCGAGACATTCGATTTAGGGCGAGCCGTGCTTCTTATTTTTTTTGAAAATCGCTTCCGCAACCTCAATCGATCGGCCACAGTCTGAACAAGAGGATGTTCGAAAACTTCGGATCGTGCGTGTTGCCAGCCTGATAATGAAAAGATATACTGTAGCAATAAGCATCCGCAAGCTTCCCCGGCCACCGTGTGAGGACTCGCTCAAGCGGAAGTTCCACCTTTGGGGCGGCCGAGAGATTCCGAAGTATGGGGGCGACCGTCGCGGCGGAATTCCTGCACTGGTCGTTCCCTCAGTCACTGGGGCTCGGGACCGGCTTGTCCGAACTTTCAGCCACAGAAGTGGGCCGAGGTGGTGATCACTCCCGGAGGAGAGGAGCACAAGTATCTGGATGCCGAATCCAAGGGAGGGGCTGCGCTGAAAGAGTGGTAGGAGGTGGGCCGAGTGCTGACACCAGCTCCCGGACTCCTTATGGTGAACCGCCCCTGGTGGCTGGCATGTCCTCCGTGCCTAAAGAGATCTGTTTTTCACTTGCAGATAGAAAGAAAGCTTGCATTCGTGTACGTTCTCCCGTGCCGGTTGCCGAATGACGTACAGCCACAGTGACGGTCCGAGTATGTGCACAGCTGCAATGCCAGCGTTGGATTTGCTGTCAAATCCAGTTATCAGACTTCGGTGCCGCACATCCGCCGTCGCATTGCAAATCAATAGTGTCACAAGGGAAGGGGAGCTCAGGCGGTGGCGTGGGGGATGTTGAACACGCTGGATATTCTTCACAGCTGTCACAGCTCATCAAATGTGCCAGCACCGGCACCATGATCAGTGCCATGGCCATCAGCAGCATCGTTGTCATCAACACCCACGTCGCCATCACGTGGACCGTCGCCATCAGCAGCGTTGTCACTGTCCGGACAATCGCCATTGTCACTATCACCACCGCGATCTTCATCGTCATCATCATCATCATCACCATCATCATCATCATCATCAGCATCACATAATCATCATCCGCGTCGTACTGCTGGTTGTCGTCGTAGTGGTGGTCGTCTCATTTGGTACCGCTAGCGGCCGTGGTCGTGGTGTTGTAAGCCAGTAAGGGAGATTCTGTCTCTAATAGTATTCTGCTGCACGCCCGACTCCATTTCACAATTGCCTTCGCATTGGGATCCCATCCAGCTCCATCAGTATACGTAGGGTAACTATACTTATAACTCATGTTAGGGGACTTAAAGCCCTACTTATAACTACCCCGCCCTCTTGCGTTGTCCTGTTGCTGCCCCGGAAAACCTTCCAGCCGGCTCAAGGGGTCCAGAGAACAAACTCGAACAGTTTCCAGGCCCAGCCACGAGCCCTGCAGCTGAAGCTAGGAGTGTTCCTAGGTATACTGCGACCCTTTGCCTATCACGCTTCAAGTTATATCTGCCATGTTTCCAATTCTGATTATGCTTGACACTGTAAAGTTGTAGAAGGCCTCTTCACCATCAACAGCACGAACATCAGTAAGAATACAGTAGAGTACTCTACTACTCCTGCCGCTGCTGCTGGAGCTGCAGCTGCTACTGCTGCTGCAACTCCTACTCCTACTGCTACTACTACTACTGCTACTGCTACTACTACTACTACTACTACTGCTACTCCTGCTGCTGCTGCTACTACTACTACGACTACCACCACCACTACGCCTACTACTACTACTACTACTGCTGCTGCTACTACTACGACGACGACAACGACGATTACTACTACTACTACTACTACTACTACAACACCTGCTGCTACTACTACTACTACTACTACTACTGCGACTACTCGCACTACTCCGCCACCTCCGCCCCCACGGCTGCTGCTGTTGCTGCTACTTGAACCAATGCTGCTAGTGTAGAATACCGCTGTTCTGCCAATACTGCCATGGCCAGAAGCCCCTATCTTGAGCCTCGTCATCGTTACGATGTTGAGTGTTCTATGTAGTAACCCCCAGGGTTGTCTTTGTGAACGATGGCCAGATATCGCAGCGTGCGAGCCATAGCCTTCTCTTTCATCGCGCGAGTTGCCGGGAGCCGCTTGAAGCTGAGCCTTCTAGTCCTAACTTGCGGATGCTGCATGGGCATCTATGTTCTGAAGAGGGCGAACCGCGAGCCACCACCAAAGATCAACTTCGTGCACCCCTGTGTTGCGGCGATCGGTCGCAACGTCACGCACCAGCCCGGCTCGGAGTATGTCTCCAGTCAGCTGGAAGAATCTTGGCTACAGAGCTCCCTAGACGGCAGCGCGATCTGCAACATGTCTTTGCGACAGTGGCAAGAAGCAGGGATATGGACCGGCTATTCGAAGTCGGTGTTCCGTCCTGGTGGTCAGCCCGCCCGGGAGCCAACACAAGAGGAAGCCTCGGTACTCTCCTCATTCTCCCGGTCTGTCGACGGGGTGTCGCTTCAGAGTTTCATCGAGCCTCTTCACGGGATGGCTCGGCACCCGATGTCTCAAATCTGTGGTGCTACAGACCCTTCTTTCAAAGCTGACACTTTTGACATCACCTACCTGGTCACTGAGAATGCTTGCGGCAGATCCGAGCCGAAACCCATCGTCAAGTATTATGACCTGGGCTGTACGGACAATGGGGACTCCCAGAATGCCTTTGATGGCTTTAAGTATGACCTTGGCGTAGGGCTGGGCCCCTCCATTCCACTTTTCTTTCAGATGTACAAGGATCGTTGCCTTGAGTTCGACGAGATCTTCGCCTGGGAAGTCACGCCCATGAACGTGGACCATTGGTGGCAGCCTATTCCGGACCACATTCGCCACAGAGTGCACTTCTACAACATACCGGTAGCTGAGAATCCGTGCCCACTGTCCTTACGTGGACCACTGCCTGAGAAAGGAAGTTTCCTTCGGCTGCTAATGGAATCTGCAAAGCCGAGTGACTTCGTCGTTGTTAAGGTGGACATCGATCACGGTCCAGAGCTGGAAATTGTGGAGGCACTGGCAGAACGGCCCGAGCTGGCTCAGCTGGTGGACGAGCTCTACTTCGAATATCACTTCGATTTCCCAGAGCTTTATCCAGGTTGGGGACCGCCGCCGTGGAATCACCGAACTGTGAACACAGCCCTGGACTTGTTGCACCGCTTGAGACTTGCTGGAATCCGGTCCCACTTCTGGATATGACTTAGGGGAAGTCCCTCCCTCTGTGCTCGGCGAACGGCATAAGACGGCAGTGAGTACAACGTTGTCGTGCTGCGATGCAAAAGACTTCAACAATGCAATCGGGCAAAGTCGATGGTGATGCTAATGGTGGCGATGCTGCCATGACCATACCACCACTAGGCACTAGAACTCCACCCGCTCGTCTAGCCACACTGCAACGCCTCATCAACTTCGGTCCGAGACCCGAAGCCTTGAGCCAGGAGCCAGTTGCGTCCGACCTGGATCTGGCGTTGTTGCTCCCGGGCCCCACGTTAAGGATTTTGGGGCCCATTTTTGCTTTGGGGGGGTGGGATACACTCAGGGTCTTGCATGGTTCAGGGTCGAGGCTCAAGGGGCTTTGCCCCGGGGTTTGGCTTTGTTTGGGATGTGGCTCTTGTGGCTTAGGTTTTGTGCGGTCGGGCGGCTGGTTGTCTACTCTTCCAGAAGTTTGCTTTTTCGATGCTAGATCTCCCGATTCGCCGATTCGGAAGACCGGCGTGAGTGGCATGCCAGATTGAGAAATGGAGAGACATTCTCAGGAATGCCTTCGCTACCAAAAGCCGTGAGCCCCTAAAGCTCCTGCTGCGAGCCCGGGATTGGCGCGAAGGCTTGGCGGGCTTTGTCTAGCCGAAGCTGCAAGCGGATGCTGGGCTGAGGCGCTCTCGCGCGGGTCTTATGTTGCGTCTCTCCTCTGTTCTGCAAATTAAATGGCGGTGTCGACGAAGGCGACGACGATGACGATGTCATTTGCGGGGATATCGTTGCTGATGATGGTGGTGATGATAATGATGGTGATGGTGATGGGAAGGTGATTCCGGTGATGCAAATGTGGCGGGTGAGGACTATAATGAGGATAACAATGATGACGAGGATATTGACGAGGAGCAGTCGCCTGTTTCTGCTGCGGCTTCCACTGCTGCTGCTGCTGCTGCTGTCCTTGTTGTTCTTGGTCTTGATGTGGCAGCTGTTGAAGATGGAGATGCTTACGCGGCAGAAGCAACTTCTGCATTAGCCAGAGACTAATTTGCTATCCTCCTCCTCCTCATCATCACCATGTTGTAGGGCAGTTATAGGGCATACGTATATTGGGACGGTCAGAAAATGCATTTAGAGGGTGTTGACCGTGTGGCAAAATTCGTGATTCAGGGTGCACTCGGGGTACTGTTCGGGTAACCCCCACTCCTGCACGCCAAGCGTGCCCGAAGAGCAGCTACAGAGGTTATGTTGCAAGCACTCCGGGGCCATTGCGGATGAGATGTTGAAGGCCGGGTCCTCGCGTCTTTCAAGGAACCTCGCAATCAAGAGTAGTTTTTTTGGGAACTATCAGGGTTTAGGGGTTTACGGTTCCCTTAACGAGGGTTTGGGTTGAGGAGATGGCCGTGTAGTTTGTCGGCAGGACTGGCTCCTTCATGGCTGGTCGGATGTGTCCAACACCCTCATGTCCGGTGACTGGGCTCTCCTTAAGCAACAATCTGGAAAAGTGGCAAAACACTTCCCTTGACTCCACGCTTTCCTTAGTGGCCTTAGTATCGTACCTTGAATCGAGTTCCTTAACAAGAATCCAGGTGATACCATCCAGTTCACCGGAGCACAATGCGCCCAACTGACAGGACTCGTCATGGGCCCATCCGTGCCGTGGCAGTGAAGTTGCGATAAGCCACGAGCATTGATGCGTGCATGCCATGTCTCACCATGCGTCTCCAGCATCGTTTGCCGGAAGTCTACAACTGACCGCAGGGTACTATAGGGGCCTTGATAAATACCTCTACTGTTTTGGGGGTTCCTTATTGTATTTATGGTATAATATACCCCAAAACCCTATTCTAATTATTAAGGCCTGCACCTGCTTGTCGCGCCATGTGTTTTCGGTACTGCGCTCCATCTCAGGCGGAATTCGGATCCTGGCAAGTTCGAGTGACAGGCCCTGTCCGGGCTACCAGGGCACAGAGCTCGTAATGTAGGGACCTGAATAATTCGAATAGGGCTTTGAGGATTCCCTGCTATAATTATAGTATAGTATACCCCCGAAACCCTATTCTAATTGCTAAGGCCCCTACATTCTAGTACCCTTAAAGATCCCTTATAAATATTAACCCTTATAGGCCCCTTTAAAGGAACCCTATTCTAGTTCTTAAGGCCCCTACATTAAGACTTGGGGAGGAGATCCCAACCTCGGCCTTTGTGGCCTCTTTTTGGACCTAGCTTGCTACCACATAACATAGGGGCCTGATAACAATTAGAATAGCGTTCCTTTATAGGGTTCTTAAAACGGGTCCTATTAGGGTTACTAGAAGGGGTATGTAGGGTTCCTTTAAAGGGGTCTATAAGGGTTAACTATAAGGGATACTATGAGGGTACTATAGTGCAGGGGCCTGATTACCAATAATATTGTGGAGGTTCCTTATGAAAATTATAGTACAATGGGCCCCAAACCCTATTCCAACTATTAAGGCCTCTGTACTAGCTTGCCACCACATAACCGACTTAGCAAGTCCGGCACCGAGACTTCCAGCGGTTAATAAGAGGGGAGTGGCCCTGTGACACCCTGCCCGAAAAAATCCTATGAAAAACACCTACAACACCATCAACATCCCTTCCATAACACTGCGAAGCACTTTAACATAAAACCCTTGTCAAGGCCCCTTACGAAAAATCCTAAAAAAGCACCTTTGACGGCCCGATCAGAACCCCTTGCAAACCCTTTTATAACACCCCGTAACGTCCTTTCCTTCCCCGTACTCAACGCAAAACCACCTCAGACTGCCCTATGAAATCCCCCTACAAAACACCTTCCAATATCAAAGCCCGTTACAAAACAGAAAGCCCTGCCAAAACCTTAGAACCTAAATTCCCACCCGGCACCCTGGGGCCGTTCCCACCCATATGGAGAATGGGCGACGACAGCCCGATCTGGGCTGTCAAGGGCTCCGCCTCGCCGCCGGCCAGCCGGTCTAAGATCCACTAGAATACCTTGATCCAGGGAGGCCAGGGGCCCCTTCACCGCCGCTCTTGCCCTATGTACTCCTACCCTGCTGCCCTGCTGCCGTCATTATTACGTCCTGCCAGCCTCGACTTGTCTGCTCGGTGTGGGAATTGAGGGCGTAAGCCCTAAACCCTGACAGGAAATGGTTTGGGTGGTTGCCTGTGGTATCATCACAGCGGGGGGGGGGGGCTTTTAGTGTGTTTTTTGTAGGCACGAAACAGGAATTGACCCTCTCCGGGGGGCCCCCTCCAGACCGGGCCCCCCAATTTCCGGGCCCGCGTCTTGCCGTATGTCTTGACCTCGTTCCCCCCCCACAAGTTTTTTCGGGGTTTAAGAGAACTTCCGGTTTCACCGAGTTCTACGGCACATCGCTTTAAACCCCAAACCCTAAGCCCCAAACCCTAAATCCTAAACGCCAAAGCCTAAACCCCAAACCCCAAACCCTAAACCCTATAAACCCTAAACCCTAAACCCTAAAGATTAAACGCCAAACCCGAAAGCCTAAACGCCATATCCTAAAGCCTAAACAGGGGCGGCCAGCGAGGCCTCCGCAGCTCTCGGCCCTGGCGAAGCGGCGGCTTCGGTGCCGGAGGCGGAGGGTTTGATGTGGGGGGTTCCGAAAATTTTGGGGTACCCTTAACGGTTCCCTTAAAGGGGTCCTTAAAGGGATCAAAAAGGGTTCTATAATGGGGATTCTTGTGGGGGGGGGTTCCGAAAATTTGGGGTACCTTTTATAAGGGTCCTTATAAGAAGGCTACTACTATTTAGGGTATCGTATTAGGGTCCCCCTATTTTCGGAAACTCTGGGGGTTCCTCGAGGGTTTGTAAGTTTTTATGGAAGGGCTTTTTTATGGGGTCCCCTGAGGGTTTGGGGTTTAGGGTTCAGGGTTTAGGGCTTAGCGGTTCCTTGGGCCTTGTGAGTTTTTAGAGGGTGTGGTATAGGGGCCTTGATAAAGAGAATTGGGTTTGGGGGTACTGATCAGCTGCAAGGGACATGATTGTTGTTGTTTTCTCCGTTTGGTTCCCGGCTGTAACTATGGAGAAGTATGCCGCAGAACCTTGTTCCAACACAACTTTACAAATGGGGCTTTGAGGGTTCAGGGCTTTGGGACTGTATCCCCGAGACTCCCAAATATTAAGGGATATACCTTAAATAAAAGTAGGATCCCTAATATTTCCCATGATTGTGATCAGGAGTGTGTAAATGCAAGGTGGGTGCAAGTGTGGTTGCAATATACTCACGCAGCCACATGCAAGAATTCGATTCGAACAGTTGCGTGGTACCCGAGGGTTTTCGGTGAGCACGATGTCCCAAACACCCATCCCCAACCCAAATCCCCAAACCCAGAACCTTCTTAAACAACCCAAACTCACGGCCCAAAAACCCCCCAAAACCCCCAAATCTGGTGTGCTAGGCTCCCGATGCCCAAAGTCCTCGGGGGCGCCTTAAGGGGGGCAGGCCGTCGAGGAAGCCGGTGATGTCCTGGAGGTGGGGCCCTTAGCATCGGGGCTTAAGGGTCAGAGTCCGAGTTTAGGGCTTTGGGTTTTTTTCCCCTAAGGGTTCTTCTTGGGGTCTGCTTGGGGTGTTCGGTGAAGTTCAGGGTTTCAGGGGTCAGGTCTCATAATTTAGGGAATGGCGGTGCGAATTAGGAACTCGGAAGTTGCTCTTCGGCCCCGCTCTATCGGCCCAAGAGGTGAAACTAAGCCAAAGCGCGCGCCGGCAGTTTGAGCTTGAAGCGCAAATCCCACACTTCCTAGCCTCGAGCCCAATGTCAAAACCCAAAGCCACAAACACTTAATGTAGGGACGTTAATAGTTGGAACAGGGTTTTGGGGGTTCCTCTTCACATAAAGACCTCGCATAACCCCCAGACCTACGGCCATTTCGGCGGATGTCGGCTTAGGTGATTGAGGCTGAGGCCACCCTTCTGACTTTGCGGTGGGGGCCCCGAGACCTGTCGCAATTCCAGAGGTTCGAGCAGCAGCGACTTGAAGAGACAACAGCAATACCTGCCACTACCACCACTACCACCACTACCACCACTACTGCCACTGCTACTGCAACGACTGCTACTGATACTGCCACTGCTCCTCCAGTGCTTCTTCTACTGCTGGTGCTGCTGCCATTGCTGCGACCTGCATACGCCAGGACTTACGATCGCGATGACCAGCACGACAAAGAGTACTACTGCGGGTAGTTGTACTGTAACTCATGGCATTTGGCGTTTTGACCCCGCCTTGCGCACTTTGCTATTTCTTAAGTCGAATTCGACCCAGAAGTCTGAGTACAAAATACCGTTTCGGAGTCTGGGGCTATTGGTGTTCAGTGTGCGAGCCTCCAGGCTTTCTGAGGAGCAGCAGCTGCGATGGAAGTCCTTGCTGGAGGAGATGCCCGATCTTTTCCAGAAGAGGACTGGCGACCTGTTACTATAGGGACCTTCATAATCACCTATACTATGTTGGGGGTTCCCTATTCTACTTATAGTATAATGGGCCCCAAAACCCTATTCTACTTAAAAAGGCCCCTACAGGCCTCGAAGCTATCCGAATATCCCGTCCCCCAAAGCTGAGCCCACAAGCGCACAGAAGAGAACCCTCCGGCCTCGTAGGTTCCTTGCTGGTAAATGTCACTGTGCTGAGAGGATGAGTTCGGACAACGAGGCGCGATCCCGTCGTGTTGTTCTGGAGCTCTTCAGTTCCTTACACACGGAGTCTCAGAATCACGGTGTTGTGCCCCTTCCGTTCCTTGTGTCAGACGGCATCCGTGTTGAGATTTGGAATGCTGCAAGCATGTTTTTGAGCAAGGCCAGATGGAGAAAGAATCTTGGCACGCATGGTGTAGCCATGGCGGGGTTTCTGTTTGTTTTTTTTCTCTGCGATGTGCTGGTCACTGGTCAAAATCCCTGTAGCAAAAGCTTGAGTTTCTCAGGCTGGCTCAAAACACTGCCCTCAAATTGGCCAAGAGTTGCACATCCAATTCAAGCAGTAGTAACTGTTGCTTTCAGAGAGATGAGACGACAGTGTTGCCGTCGATGATTGCATCGATGATGGTGATACGACTGGTAAGATTCCCTCGCTGGCTAGAGCTGGAGCAGTTCTTATTCCAGGCAAAGCCAACGCACGGCTGAGCTGAGGCTCTTCAGCGCAGCTGCCCAGAAGTTTCGCCGTGGACCCCTGATAGGGTCATCTGCAGAGGAGTGCGAGCCAAGGGAGTTTCGGATTCAGGCTTCCTGTGAACCCCTATCAGCTAGCTGCTCAAGCTTCGAATCCCAGTTTGATTGCACATGCTACTTGATTCCAAGTTGCGACCACAGGAGTCGGGACTGCCACTGGAGCAGACCTTTGCTGCAACCCTCTACGACTGCATTTTGGAGCATCGTCAAAGCTATGGCGCACAGGCTCACTGGTGTAGTTTTCCTACCATTCATCCTGCTTATAGCAGCGCCGCCAGAATTACTGCCGTTACTGTTGCTGCTACGTGTCGTGGTGGCTGCTTGTTCTAGAGTCTTTCTAGAGGTGACGATGCGGCAGGTGGTGTGTGTGAAGGTAGTGGTGGTTGTGGTGTTGGTGACGGTGGTGGAAAGGGTGATAGTGCTGCGGCTTCTCTTGTCGTCGTTGTGGTCGCGGTGATGGCCTTTGTTGCGGTGGTGAGGGAGCCTTTTGGTTGTTCTGAGTCGCTTCTTGTCGCAACGGTGGCAGGCAGAGCTCACTGTCGATGTCCTCGGATGCCGCCCGGCTCTGGAACTGGATGACCCTCTTTGCGCTTTGGTTGCCATCATCCAGGCAAGGCCATGGCACAAATCCAACAAGTAATGTCGTCACTGTCACTGCCACTGCTTCTGCTGCTGCAGCTGTAGTTTTGCTACTACGTTTATCGCGCCAATGAGGTGGAGGAGGAGGTGCAGGCGGCGGAGGAGTCCTCATTCGCCTCCTGCTCCTCCTCCACCGCCACTATTGAATCCATGAGAACATCGGCTACGGATGATGTCGACGATAAGAATGGTGGTGGATGTGGTGGTGATGACGGTGTTGAGGATGACAATTCTTTCTTGCTGTTGTTTTTTGCTGGTGGTGATGGTCAGGGCAAAGCTGATGTTCATGTCGACGCTGATGCTTATGTTGATGATGGAAGTGGGGACAATACCGGTATTATGATGATTATGATGTTGATAATGTTGACGACGATGAGCAGCCTTGTTTCCGTAACTGCTGCCCTTGCGGTCATGAGTCGTGGGCATGTTGCCATCTTCGAGAAAGTAGCTATCTCCAGTTTAGTAGATTTAGTAGAGACGAACTAACTAATTTTAAATTTTGAGAATGGAAGTACAGTAAAGGAAGAGATCGCAAGGTTTACATTCGTTTTGATAGTTCTGTCCCTGTTGCAAAAAGATGCCAAGGTTGTGGAATCACCTACAACTAAACCTCTCGGCACTTTTGAACGTTGAACAACCGCTGCATCGGTTCACCTTCGCAGCAGGTCCTTCCAAAATGCTGCAGCCTCAGACGGCTCCGAATTTTGAGTCTAGTCTTCATGTGACATACAGTCGAAGTGATTCTGTGGATTCTGGCGGGTATGTTTTGCGCTGCTTAGGGTTTCCACCCGACCGTATACACGGCTAGGGATCTACACTTCTGTCGGCCAGAAACGAAGCCCCCCCAAGACACCTGTCGAGGATAGAAGAGCTCAGCGCACCCGCAATTCCATGTCAATGTATCAGACATTCTGAATACGCAGACTAGCGGCAAAGAGGCTGGAGTCGAATGATTGAATCCTCGGGGTGACATTTGCCACCACCGCTACAGCTACCGAGACCACAGCCTCTACCACTAACTCTGCTAGTGCCCCTGCCCTTGCCACTGCCACTGCTACAGCTACTGCCGCTAAACCTAAACCTATTAAACCTCCTACTACTACTAACTACTACTACTACTACTGCTACTGCTACTGCTACTGCTACTGCTACTGCTACTGCTACTGCTACTACTACTACTACTACCTACTACCTACTACTACCTACTACTACTACCTACTACTACTACTACTACTACCTACTACCTACTACCTACTACCTACTACTACTACTACTACTACTACTTCTACTTCTACTACTGCTACTGCTGCTACTACTACTACTGCTACTGGTGCTACTGCTACTACTACTCTTTCTCCAAGCTGCTGCTTGGGCACCACTTCTACTCAAATAATTTCATCGTCATGATTGTCCGACGAGCTACCGACAACCAACACTGACGGCCGTCTCGGTAGGAAGAATCATAAGAGCAGTGATTAGCGATTGAGAGTAAGAGTCAAATACAGTAAGTTTATCTACCAGCCCTAACCCTAAATGTAGAGCCGTAATATGGTAGAATCCTTTACGGAACCCTCATAGAAAGTAAACCTCAAGGGTATAGTAAAGTATAATATGTTAGAACATATGTTCATACAGCATAGCAGCATAAGATACGGAGCCTTCTAGGAAACCTAAACCTATACAGTTGAACCCTTTTCTCGAAGGCCTGAAGACACTGGTCGTCCGAGCTTTGGCCTTAAAGGAAGAAGGCTGCTCCTTTGGGGGGTTTGTGTGTTACGATAAGGGTATCAGAGGGGTTTAGGGTTTATAAAAGCTTGGGGGTTCAGGGTTGGCGGTTCAGGGGGTGAGGGCTCGGAAGGTGGAACCCGTTTTTGCTGGGTCGCGATGTGCGTCTTCCTGTGCTGGTATGTTGCGGCTGGTTCCGCACCGTCCTCTTGTGACTTGTGGCTCTTGTCTTTTGGTTACACTGTCGCCGGCCAATTTCCTCGTAAGTTCAGGGCGTCGGGAGCTTGATTGCGCTGTAACTGCAATTGTTGAGTGCTGGAGGTTTGGCAGCTGCGTGAATGCATGGTTTGGGATTCAGAGCTCTTGGTATCGGGGCACATTCCGATTCTTTATCGGACTGGCTCTTCAACGACTTGCTAACCGCGAGGTTCCAGGTAATCTGGACAAACGTCGAGTTTTGGTTAGGTTACCGGAAGCCGCATGCTGTACCACGGTGCTAAGCGATTGGACACCCAAAAATATGCGATCGAACCTGCTCAAGAAACCTGGTTCCAACTAACCTAAAAATGTGATGTTCTTAAACAAACAAATGGCACTGATTCCAACGCCATAGATCCTCGACCCTGGATGTCAAGCGCTTGCCCCCAAACTTGAAACCCCGAAACCCCTGTATCAAGCGCCATACATAAGCCCTGTTTCAAAATGCAAAGTCCTCAAGTTGACACTTCACCGAGCTGTCTCCCGAAATCCGAAACCCTAAACCGTGAACCTCCTATTAGGAGTTGTACGAGCGGTACTTCTGAAAGTCGAACGGAGCCCTCTTTCAAAAGAAAAGCCTGAACCCTAAATGTCCTCAGCTAAGGAATGTGCGGCCCAGAAGTACCGGAGGTGTGCGGCCCGAAAACCCCAAAAGGTCCTAGGCCCTGCCGCCACTTAGGGTAGGGGTCTGAAATGTTAGTCCCTGCCGCCATTATGTTTATCGTTATTATTACCACTCCTGCTGTTATTCTTATTCTTCTGATTTTGTATATGATATAGCGCATTATTCTATTATTATTATTATTATTATTATTATGAAAATCCTCTCAAAGGCCCCGAAAGGCCCATGCCCGGGAGAACTTTTGGAGCTCAGCACCCTTGGGTTTGATGTGGGCCCCGGGTTTGAGGTTGCAGGAGTTGGGGTTCAGGGTTTAGGATTTAGGATTTAGGGTTTAGGGTTTAGGGTTTAGGGTTCAAGATTTTCGGAAGCAGGGTTGCAGGTTTCTGAGGGTCCTTAAAGGGAAGCGGTTTTGGGTTTACAGTGTAGGAGTGTAGGGCTGTTCTAGTGTTAGTGTACGGCCTTGTCGTTCGGTTTGAAGGGCTCGATACTTTTTGAAAGAGTTTTGCAGCGTAGCTAACTCCAGCAGAACCCTACTAAATCAACCCTCAACAACGAAGCGCCAGACCCTAGACGCCCACACCCGATAGCCTCAGCTCTTGATCCTAAGCCCTCAAGAACTGAAACTTCGCAACTCATGCAAGAGGGCTACCAGCTCTTGCGGGACGTGGAAGGCCGCAATCTCGTTCTTGAGGTGAGGCTCCCCGACCCAATAGCAAGACTAGTGAGCAGAGTTACAATCATGATATGCCATACTTAAGCATCATGGTAATCATAGTTATCGTAGTCATAACCGTTTCTTGTTATCATATTCGGAGGTTAATGGCTTAGGGTTAGTGATGTAAGGTGAACAGTAGTATTGGTTCTGTTGCTGTTGTGATTCCTGCTATCAGGTACTTGGCAGCTTCAGTCGAACGACTAAGCTACTTGCTCGGTGTCGTAACACGAACATATTAATATGTGATTGATACTGTGGTGTTGAAGCAGTCAAGATGCTGTGTTATGAGTCGCAAAAACAACAGGCAGTAACAGCACCGCATCGTCATGCTCTGCATTCGCATGCTGGAGGTGGGTGAGAGCTCATGGCCCCCAGCGGACACTTCCAAGGTATTTTCTGATGCCTTTATTCCTAGTGCCTCCTGACCAACCAGATGCCGAAAAAGAACAGACTGCAAGGAAAGGCCTTTACCATGACCTCTACCCAGAGTCGCAGGCCATGGCTCTGTACCAGTGGAACTTATTTCTGGGCTTGCGATGTCAAATTTTATGGTTGGTGAAGGGTTGGATTGATGAGGACGCTTGTTAGCGTTGAATCGAAGGTTGCTTGGCAAGTTCATGTTCCGGCCTTTTGCGAGGCAGATTCGCTGCCGCACGAGTGGTGGGGTTGCAGCTCTTTGACACAAAATCCCTCCTGAATTCCAAAATCGCACAGCAAAGCCCGCTTCTTTCCCAAGTTGTGATGTATCTTTGGCCGTGTCCTATGCTTTGGAACTAGAGTTGCTGAACTTGTTGAACAGCTTGGAGACTATTTGCTTCAAAGTCATGCATGTCTCACCATACCCGATATTTCGAATTCATGTCCAGTATGGTATTTGCCCGGTGCGTGAGCAGCAGTAATGGCAGCAGTCGCCATCTTCGTCGGGTCAAGCCTTCTCAGCCCAACACTCGGAGCCCCAAACTCCAAAACCCTGAGATCTCTAGACTCTAGACTTAAACCCTAGAGCCTGAGCCCTGAAGCCCTCAACCCCTAAACCCTCAACCCGCAATCCCTAAACCTCAACCAAATCGTGGAAACAGACAAGCCCTCCCGCCGCAGGCCGATCTTGTCATAGCGATGAACGCGCCTCGTTGACACAGGGGTTCCTCTTGTAGTAGTGGCAGTAGTAGTTGTTTTAGCAGCAGCAGCAGTAGTAGTAGCAGCAGTAGCGGCAGTGACAGTGGTAGTGACTGTGGTAGTGGGTGGTGGTGCGAGTACTAGTAGTAGTGGTCGTAGTAGTCGTAGTAGTAGTAGTAGGAGTAGTGGTAGTAGTAGTAGTAGTAGCAGTCGTAGTAGTCGTAGTAGTACAGTAGTAGTAGTAGTAGTAGTAGTAATAGTAGTAGTGGTAGTAGTAGTAGTGGTAGTGGTAGTGGTAGTGGTAGTGATAGTGGTAGTTGTAGTAGCAGTAGCAGTAGCAGTTGCAGTAGCAGTCGCAGTCGCAGTCGCAGTAGTGGTCGTAGTCGTCGTAGTAGTAGTAGTAGTAGTAGGAGTAGTAGTAGTAGTAGTAGCAGTAGTAGTAGCAGTAGCAGTAGCAATAGTAGTAGCAGTAGTAGTAGCAGTAGTAGTAGTAGCAGTAGTAGCAGCAGTAGTAGTAGCAGCAGGAGTAGTAGTAGTAGTAGTAGTAGTAGTAGTAGTAGTAGTGGTAGTAGTAGTAGTAGTTGTAGTAGTGGTGGTGGTGGTGGTAGTAGTAGTAGGAGTAGTAGTAGTAGTGGTAGTGGTAGTGGTAGTGTTAGTGGTAGTGGTAGTGGCAGTGGCAGTGCCAGTGGCAGTGGTCGTGGTAGTGGTGGTGGTGGTGGTAGTGGTTGTAGTAGTTGTAGTTGTAGTTGCAGTTGTAGTTGTAGTTGTAGTTGTAGGAGGAGGAGGAGAAGTGAGAAGCAGTACAGCCATTGACCCGAAGGATTTTCTCTTAATAAGCTCGAGACTAGTGCCATTGCCATGCAAGGCTGGGATGGGTGTGCCACAGTATCCCGGCTGCACCGAACACCCGGGGATGAAGGTATGTGTTTCGGGTCCCTTTCAGGGTCCCTGTAAAGGAACCCTAATCTATAAAGAGGCTAAAGCCTGAAAAGGAACCCTTAAGGGTTTCTGTGGGGGAGTTGCTGTGCCCGGGACGAATTCAGAGTGCAACCTCGGTTTTGGACGATGTTCGAATTCCGATTTTGTTGCTTCATCGGCCCCTTCCAGGAAAGACCTGCCACCGACAGCCTGGGTGTAACACAGCTGCGAATCATCCGCCAAGAGAACCCCAAAATCTTTTGAGGATCCTGATTCCTGATGCATATTTAAGGGGACATTCCCTTATTATGGGGCTGTGCATTCCCTACCTTGACCCTAGACCTGAATCCCAGACGCAAAACCCTAAACCTAAAGGCCAAGTTCTAACAAAGCTACTGTAAGCGCGAGACCCCAGGTATGCCAAGATGTGGGGCCCAACTCTGACCTCGCTGTCTCGGCGGCGAGGAGGTTTGCTAGTCGGGGGGCTCAGATCTCTGGTGACCAAGTAAGGGAATGCCATTACACAGAGGCTGCAAAGGAGTACCATCCGAATGGGCAGTGAACTTAGACTGCCCCGTTCCCAGAGTCCTCCGTCCTTTTCGGCCCTTCCCCGGGTGTGGTTTACTCCGAGCTCATCTCGAAACCCTAGGGCCTGAAACCCCAAAGCCCACGAAGCCTAAACTCTCAAGCCCCAGAGCAGCCAGTACCACCAGGCGGTGACTTCGTATTCTCCGGGGGAGCTGATCCGAGAGGTGCATGAGCCTGTGGGTGTAGAAGCTACGGCCTGTAAGATCTGCAATACTATCACTGAACTACAAGTGGAAGTGTTATGACCGCAACAAGAGAAGAACCTTCTTGAGGATTATACAGTCTGCTTAACTCGTCGTTAGTTTGTTAATATCTGAAAGTAGGGACAGGCAATAGCATGAGAACTTAGAGTGTAGAAGATGCAGAAGAGCAAGAGGGCAAAGACGAGTAAGACGGTCCATCTGAGAACAAGAGCCAGAGTTACAGCGAGCCCGCGGAGAGACAGTAGAAAAGAAGGGCCGGGGCGGTGCGAATAACAAGGCCAGCAGCACGAGCAATGAGTGTAGTTTGTGACATAATGCCTGTACGCGCATGAGCAGAGTATGACACAAAGTTGTCAGTTCAGTGGGGCACCAGCAGCAAAAATTGTAATGAATCACAGTGCCAACCGAGTATCCATTACAGCAAGAGTAACTACTACCAATGCAAACCGACTATAAGTTGTGCCAGGAGCAGGACACTGGCAACACAGGTCACAGTGTAGTGCTACTGTATGGACTCTGCAGGAACGGGGCAGGAGAAGCCAAAAGCGTCGAGAAAGGCTCGAACAAAAGCGTCTTACATCTTGCGCATGCAACTTCTACCCCTAAAAGCCCAAGACTCTGCTGCTAAGACCTCGAATCCGATCCCTACGGTTGATGGACACAATCCTGCATGACCCTAAGGATCCTAAACTATGGGAATTATGGTATATTCCTTATTATGGGTAGTGCAGGATTTTGTCCATCAACAGTATCCTCAGCCTTTCACTTAAACCCCGAAGCTGAAACATGATTTTTTGTTCGCAATACAACAGCAGCACTGTATACCTCAAAACCCTATTCGGGGGTTTCCGAAAATGGGGGACCCTAATATAGTACCCTAAATAGTAGGATCCTTATTATAAGGACCCCAAAATAAGGTACCCCTATGTTTCGGAAGCTCCCATTCTAAGCATTGAAGCCCCAGCTTTGGGTACAACAGAGCCTAAATAGGTACCAATACTATTTTGGAGGCTCATTATTGAAACTATAGCATAATATACCCCAAAGCCCTATTCTAATTATTAAGGCCCCTATATTAATTGTGGGAGAGCCGCCTGACAGGAGAAGCTTCTTCGACGTCTTTGGTCTGTTTGCATCTCGCCTGCGTCGCCAGATCTGAAGGAGGTGTCTGGGCTGCAACCGAAAAGGTTTATCATAGTTCAATACCTCAAAATCCAAAAGTAATTTCATATTCGGGTTGAGTGTAGACTTGAACCTGAACTAAACCCTGCACTCGAAACGTAGTTTCCCAACTCCCAAACCCTAAGGCCTATGCAAACCCGGAGGCCTACTTCTAGCTTTCCATTGAAGACGGTCCGCCGAAATCCTGAAATTCCACAAACCATGGACGTGCCTTCGATCCTCTAGCAAACGAGCCTCAGAACTGGGAAATATGATGGAAGACTTGCCATGCAGTATCCTACGAAGTTGGGTAGTTCAGTCCCGTTCCCTGAGCTCCAAATACTTACAAGTATAGCGTACAGAACTCGGCCCGAAAGTACCTGCATAAGGAAGAAAATTCAGGCCCATATCCACATATACATATAATTGTATATGAATTATACTTACTATATATATATATAAGTTATATTTGCTCTATATATACATATCATAACTATATGTATGTATATAATTATATATAGAAATATATATGTAAACATATACTGTCTGCGGCCGAATTGCATCAGAGCTCTCTTTTCGCGGGATTTTGCCTGGGTCAGATCCTTCTCACGATGCGGGCCGGCCAGAGACTTACGCTGCAACGCAGCGTGGGCGCGACGACGCTACGGGGCGCTGAGGCCCTCGGAGGATGCTGGGTTCAGGAGTGTGTGAGTAGGGACAAGCACAAGGGTCCCTGGTTCAAACGTTAAGGATTCATGTTGCGTTGGGTTTAAGTAGGGTCTAGAACTCGTGGATATTCTTGGTCTTGGGCCGTCCCTCGCTCCTTTCCTTCCACTCGCTGCCTCCCCCCTTCCATCCTTCCACCATCCATCATACATCATAGATCAACCACTATGCAACATCCATCATCCGTCATGCATCTTTTAGTCTTCCAGCATGGTCATGATCATCACTACTGTTGTGATTGTTGTGTCAACACGAGTTATTTTGGGCAATGTAGCAGAGTAGTCTAAGTGCGCGCTCGTCCATGTCTCTGATGCCATGAGTGGGAAAGGTCCTATCACTGCAAAAAGTTTTTCTGTCTCAGCTGTGTAGTATGGGCTACCCTGCAGCCATTTTAGTTTAATTTGTCGCGGTGTACTGGAGATCTTCGGAGTTTCTTGTGTTTCACGATACTGGTTGAGCATGCAGTATTGCCGAGTGTTGCCATTCGAGTAGCATGGCGGTGTGGGAAGCATTCCTTCTGTGCGTCATCTAAGCCCAAAGAAGACAGGCCACCCCGCAACGGCGCTTGACACTAGGCGTGGATGATCAGATGGACAAGCTCCATCACAAGATGATGGGTCCCTCACACACTGAACCCCAAACTGAAATCCTTTAAACCAAAAGCCTTTAAATGTGCACACAATCAATCCCTCAAGCCAGGCCTTTGCCAAGATCCTCTGAAAGCCGCCCCCCTCAATGAAGGTCAGCCTGAAACGCGGGGATGCTCCGGTCTTAGTCGCTTTGAGTCTGTCGGTCTAGAATTGCATCGCCGTCAGCGCTTCTTGCTCACACCTCTCGGTACCTATGCTGCTTTACAGCCGTAGAATCTCGTCCCTAAGCCCCCACACCCATGGCCGCGTACTTGGTGGCAGCTAAGGTACTCGAGTTTGTCAGCGGAGCAGCCGATGGGCTGCATGTGGTTTGCAGGGAGACGCTGCTTTACGCCTGAAGCTGAGGCTTTTAGAATCGGTGAGTTGCGCTTCGCAAAGGAGGGACATAGAGTTCCCTTATAGGAATCATTTTCTATAAAGATGCAGATCTTGAGTAGCTCATATCCTTGTGTCTTCTGCAGGGTCTACACATTGCGCCCTCCTCGTTGTGTGCCAGAATGAAGAGACGGGCCTTTCTGCAGGTCGGACCAAACCTGACACCGGGCCGGAACCGAAACTTCGGGAAGCTGGTCCTACGGATGGGCTTGCCGGCGCGAGAGGTTGAAAAACTCCGTCTGCTCTCTCTGAGATAGGGGTAATAACAGTAATAATATCAATAGTAAGACTGCAGAAAACGATGATAGTAAAATTGCAGTATATAGTAGCAATGGTCTTCAGGATATGATGCACATCATGCCTCAGGCCGAAGCTCGCATAGTGCTGCTGTTCGCTTGCCTGCCATGATTGCGGTGATGATGCCAAGCCTCAAAGCCTTGACGCTAAGTCTTGTCAAACTCCTTCGGTTCAAGGTCTTTACCAGAAGATTCTCAAGCATACATTGGGGTCGCTCTTCGTACCATCATGGTGTTTTTCCTCAAAATGCGAACGAACCCCTTCTGAAGCTCCGGAGTCCTACCCTCCAGGGAAGAAGGGACCGCATCTCTATCCGCAGTCAGGTGCCAGACTGGGTTGAAGGCTCCGCCATCAGAGACCTTCGACGTGGAGGCAGTGCTACGGCTTCCTTGGATCCCGACGGTTTTCGTTTTCGTTAGGGCCTAGGGCTTCAGGGACCAGGGGGTTCCAGGCGTTTAGGGCTGTTTTTTTGGATAGTGAGCATGTTTTTCATACAGCATTGCCATTCTCACAGATCCGTCATTGCAGTATTGCTACTGTTCGTGTTTCGCTGAAGGCTGCCTTCTCTGATGATTCAGCTTTTACCAACTCACACTGTTAATGATGTCCTATCGTACCTATAGCCCTGCTTCCTATCATCATCGTAATTTTGTTCATGCCATTTTTCCTCGGCGCTCCTTTGCTACTGTTGCAATGGTTTTTCTGACATTTTTGCTGTTTCTGCTCTAGCTGTTATAGCCTTAACTCTAAACCCAAAATCCATCCTAAACTCTCAGCCCTTGGCCCTAAACCCTGGACGTCTCCATCCTTGCCAGGTTGTTGGAGCCAAGGACACCGTGCTGCCCTCAGAGTCCCCTTCACTACCTACCTTTGGTTAGTAGGGAATGGAAGAATAGTAGTAAAAGTAGTTATAATTGTACCCCATTCCTCCATTCCCTACTATCCAAAGGTAAGACTAGTCCAGTTCCAGGGAGTCCAGGTAGGGTTATCTTAAAACTACATACTAATACCCAGAATCAAAACAGCAATAACAAGAAGGGTAATACACTTACAAAGCAAGTAGAAGTAACAATCTAGGAAATAGTCACATGATAATCGCAGTAAAAACGAAGCAATATCAATGATAAACCTCGATAGAAATAGAAAGAGCAAGAGCAACAATAGTAATATTAGTAGCATTAATCGTAGCAATCATAACAGTCATACTAGCAACAGCCGTGACAGGAATACTAGTTATAATAGTCAATAGTCGGTTATAGTGATAGACGGCGTAAAAACCGGTAATGCTTGTAAGAATCGTAAGGGCTTACCCGGCCTTATTCAGGAGTCCCTGCATGAAAGATCTCATTATTTTGGGTCTATGGTAGAAGCCCCCCTACTTTCTGAAACTACCCAAAAGTGTCAAGCTTCGCTTGGCCCAGGGCAAGCTTCACCAGGAGCAGCTGAGGCCCATGTTTCTTTTCGCTGAAGTGGACTCTGGCCGCTCTCTCTCGCAAGTAGTTGTAAGCTCGTCTATGCATCCTTCCGGGGTTTGCAGAAAATAGGGGACTTCAATGTAGACCAAATGGTAGGGTTCTCAATGCAATCACGCCAAAGAGGAATCCTTAATTCACTGAAGCCCTCCAGCGCCAGGCCCCAGATCATGGCTCCAGTGAGGCCCGCTGCACATTTTCATTGCGTGCAGGAAGCCCTGAGCAATTTAGTAGAAAAGCATGCGCAGAGTGATTTCGACGACACAGTACCCTAAACCCTAAACCTTGCATATATATATATATATATGCACACACACCCTATAGCATGACCATTCTTTTTTTTATGATGTCTCCTGATGCACAGGTCTGCTCTCGCTAGCATTGAGAACATGGACAACCGCTTCGACCGCAAAGCCTGGCACAACGTCAAGGCGCCGGCTGATCCGATTCCCCGACTCACCCTCACATCCGGTCCTCCCTGGATCTCAGCCCAAGGATGCCGAAGGTTTTAGGAGTTTAATATAGGGGCCTAAATAATTACCTATACCGTTGTGGGGGTTCCTTATTATAAGGCCCCTATATTAGTGTCTTTGGCGACTTGGCTTACGCACTTGATCGGCGAAGAGACTCTTGACATCTTCGGACCGGGGGTGTTTAGAATCGCAGGTCTCTTGTGCTTTTGTCTGAGGCGACCATGTCGGGCTTCTGGGAGTTTCCGGACCTCAAGAAGCCCGAGCTGCAGCCTCAGTGTCCGAACCTCCGAAGCTCTGCGAAATCGACTACAGGGGGCTTAATGCTTCGTAATGGTTTTCCTGTAGGGTTCCTGATTATAAGCATAGGTCAATGCCACAAAACACTATTCCATTTCGTAAAGCCCCTATATGACTTGCGTGTTTCCCTCCGACAAGGCATTGTCAAAGATTTTGCGACCCTGCCAGGGGCAACATGCTGATGAGTGCCGAGTTCGTGAACAGCCCGCGGCTCTGAATCGTCGTTCTCAGGGCAGTCGGTATGTTTACGAATGCTTGGATGTCAGTTCATAAAGTATCTTGAATCCAGTGAGGCTGATCGCAGGCCCTAGTCCTGCTCCCACGTTACACCCTAAGACGCTAAACTCACAAACCTCTTAAAACTACCTGAACTCCGCAAGCTCCTGAAGCTCTCTAAACCCCTTCACTCCTTACCGAAAGACCCATGCTGCGAGGCTGGCTGGAAGGTTTGCTGGCTGCCGAGAGCCTGACAGATCGATGAAGCGGGCGGCCCAATTCGTTTCGACTGGTCTTGAGGTGTATACCAACAAAAGTACGTGTTAGTGCTACTACATGGTACTGTAATGATGATGATGAGTTACGATTACTGTTATCATTGGTGCTGCTGTTACCATCCATTACTACACCATTACCATTATTTGTCTTAAGCCTTAAGCCGCAAAAAGCCCACAACCTCAAACTCCTTAACCCTTATATACACTCTTAATCCCCGAGCCGTCACCCTAAACTCTATGTGGTTCAGACTCAAGAGAGATGTCGCCAAGGCAGTTTTGTGCGCTACCCGTGCTGGGACTGCTTTCGGTGGAAGGGGAACAGGCAACCTAGAGTCTTGGCTTTGTCTGAGAGGTTTCTATTCCGGAGTTGAGGGTTGGGTTTTTTGTTCAGGGATTTAGGTTTGGATTTAGGGGTTTGATTCCGGTTTGGGTTCTTAGGCTTCGGGTTTGAGGCTTCGCAGGTAGGGTTTAGGGTTGGAGGTTTGCCAAAACTTTTAGACTCTTGCGGCGACCAGAGCGTTTTATCTTGAGGTTCTAACGCTCGAGGCGCCCGAGGACGGAGCTGGTTTGACGACTCAGGGATTACTCCAGGGGCCCGCGAACGACTAGATACACTCTTGCTGAAGGTTCTCTAATATCTTCCGCAGTATAGTAAACCCGATTTGGGTTTTCGGGTTCGGGCTGTGTGGCTTAAGGCTTGGGGCTGACGGATCTAGGCTTTGGTTTGCAGGTGCATTTTCAGGGTCTAGGACACCAAGTCTAAGTGAATTGCAACCGCCAGCACTTTACAACGGCCCAAATGCAGATCCGAAGTTTAGATTTTTTCACGAAGCCTAGCTAAGGTGCCTAGTGCATTCGAGTGCGGCTTCAGAGCTTCGAGCTTGAACGCAGGGAATCTTAGCTCACCCTTTGCCGCGAAGCGTGAGGGCCCGAAACTCGAAACTTACACGACCCTCAGCCAAAATCCGCATGTTCGCGGGCTCCAAAGTTTGTTGCAAGCCAAGGCCTCTGGTACAGCCTATCCCAACTCGAGGCACCGCCGAGGTCCGAGCCGGGTTTGCACGGTTGGCCGCCCTCCCAAAGCTTCGGCAGGTGTCCCAGTCCAAGATCCCAAAGGCTACAGCCAAGATGCTGCAACCAATCGAAGTAAGTCCTGAACACACGTGAGAGCCAGTTGGTCACCTAATTGCAACGACGACGACGACTATCACTATTATTCGTACTGCTGCTGCTGCTGCCCTTGCTGCTGCGATGCCTGCGGAATCGACCAGTACTATCATCAATGTGACAAACTGCGAAATGGTGTCCTCCCATCAAGACGACAAGGATGTCAGGACACAGGGACAGGCCAACTTGTGCCATCCATTCAATGTACAGCACTATGGAGCACTTCGCCGAGTTTGCATGTCTCAATCTTAGGCGCCCACTTTTCGGTCTGGTGCAGCGAGTGTTGTCTTAAGACATGGCCTGCGTTTTGAACAGTTTTGCAGACGGTTTTGGGCAATGATGTTGCTACTGTCGATACTCATGGTGACTGTGACTGTGATAGTACTGATAGGCGTGGTGGTGGTGGTCATTGCGAGGGTGACGATTGGTGATACACTGTTCATAAGTTCTGATTCGTGATGATGGCAGTGGTGATCATGTATGCTGAATGGGAGACTAGCGCCCGAAAGCATTGGTGAAATCAGACGTCCTGAACATTCCTTCGATGCCTTGCGTGTAGGGGGTAGTCATGGGTAGTCGCAATCAACGGGCGGAGCGACAATGCCCTGAGCGATGGGAACTGTGACAGCAGCAAGAACATCGTCGTCGTCCTCCTCCGCCTGCTCTTCCTGGTGGTGGCAGTAACAGCAGCATTAGCAGCCAATGACAGCAGTAGTGCCAAAGTAGAAGCCGGAGAAGTTGTAGTGGTAGTGGTAGTGATAATCGTAGTGGTGGCGGTAGTGGAAGTGGCAGTAGTAGGAGTAGTAGGACTAGTAGGAGTAGTGGGGGTAGTAGTCGTAGTAGTCGTAGTCGTAGTCGTAGTCGTAGTAGTAGTAGTAGTAGTAGTAGCAGTAGCAGTAGCAGTAGCAGTAGCAGTAGCAGTAGCAGTAGCAGTAGTAGTAGTAGTAGTAGCAGTAGCAGCAGTAGTAGTAGTAGTAGTAGTTGTAGTTGTAGTTGTAGTAGTAGTAGTAGTAATAGTAGTAGTAGTAGTAGTAGTAGTAGTAGTAGTCGTAGTAGTAGTAGTAGTACTGGTCGCCGGGTAGCGGGTAGCGGGTAGCGGGTAGCGGGTAGCAGGTAGCAGGTAGCAGGTAGCAGTAGCCGTAGCCGTAGCAGCAGTAGCGGTAGCAGTAGCAGTAGCAGCGGCAGTAGGTAGCGGTGTAGGAGCAAGCAGGAGGAAGAGTAACATGTGCAGCATGTGTCATGCTTTCGACGACTGCTGACTTGTAACGTTTCGTTTCGATGTTCCGACTTTGTTCCTGTCATGCATGCTAACTATGACTACATTCTAATTATGAAGGCCCCTATATCATAGAACCCTACTATAGATCCCTTATCGCCCCTTTTCAAGGATCCCTGTAAGGGAACCCTGCCTCAATAACCGTTTTGCATCAGACCGAATTGTTTGCCACGGACGCGGATTTTGTTGGCAAAGGGCAATGAGGTCGAAGGTGACCACCTGCCCGTGCTATAGCGAGGTGAAGAAAGGATGATTCGGTCATGCATGGATCCCCAGGCCCTACGCCGCTCTTCGAGAGCAAACCCCAGAGCGCTACTGCTAACGTCGAGGGCCGGTGAGCTGAAGAGCTCTCTCGCGCTGCCGTTTGTCCACCTTCGCAGCTCAGACTGTTGGCCAGCACTTCAAAGCGAAGCAGGTTCGGGATGTGGTGCGAACCGAACAGCACCCGAGCAATGCAAGCCACCGTCGGATTGATAAGCCAACCCCACTGACCCTCACTCTCAGCATCCCTTACAACTCTCTCTCTAATTCTTGTAAATGTCGCCATCACAGCAAGAGCTCTTGCAAAGAGAGGGCATTCGGTTTCAGCCTAGCCACAATCCGTACACCCTAAACCCCGAAAGCCTGAAACGTCGTCTACTGCTCGTATCTCCCTCACGCCAAAGTCGCGCGGGAGACTTGAAAGCCATGGTGGGAGGTCTCTCCTTAAGGCTCAGTGCGGAGCTCTTGCTTGGGGTTGGGGCTTTGAAAACGTGACGGATTGAAAAACTGTTTGGTTTGCTGCAGCATCCGCTTAGCCGAGCGTATAAGAATCTGCGGTCTAGTGCGGAGCATCCGTTTTTGATTCAGATTCTGTCTTTCGACCGTAATAAGCCCGAGTACCCAGTGATCCATAGCCGGGGTATGCCGGGCGAACCGCCTTTAGCCTTCCACCAATGTTGTTTGGAGATGTCACAAAGTGTGGCACTGCTTATGCAGTGTAGGTCATGCTAGCAACATCCTGGTGCCAAATATCTTTGGCAGAATGGTGGTGACCATTGGCTTGCATTCCTTGCTGGCCTGCAGTTGCACCGACAACCCGTGGTGGCTCCGGCTATTTTCAGCCAGAGTCTCAGGAGGCGTTGCACGGGCAAGTCGCAGCGTTGCAGTGCTTGGCTCATGTCGAGAAGAAATCCCTGCCGCAACCCTGCACCCTGAACCGGAAATAATACCCTACACCCTAAACCCTAAACCCTAAACCAGAAATAATGAACAACATGCGCTCCATCATCCTGCCGAGGGCATGACCCCATGCCCTACAGCAACCAAGAGCTTTAGTACCTGCCCTCAAAACTCAGCTGTAACCCGTGTATTCGCCTTTTGTAGTAACCCCTGTATAGTAATCCTTAACATGTAACCAATAGAGTAACTCTATAGCCCCATAAAGCCTAAACTCAGGTCATTCTTTGTACCATGGCAGCCCTCACGTGTGCAGCCAAGCAGCTGGTGTGACACTGTGGGATGAGTTCCGACCATGCAGAGCTCAATCGTATGAAGGCTGAGGTTGTTCGGGTCTACTGTATACTATACTGTACTGTAAGATGACCAAGCTAAGACGATGCTAATTGTGCTCGGCTATACTCTGCAATACTAGGCCATACTATGTTATACTATGAAGTGCTGTACTTTGCTTTGCCTTGTCCTGCTTTGTGGTGCCTTTTGTGTTTCTTAGGGTTCGTTGAGGATTTAGGGAAGCACCTCCAACATCTACTGTCACCTGCTGAGTGGGGCGATCTACCTGCAGTTTACTCAGCTGGAGGGTTACGACTTCATGGCTGACCTGCCGTGGCCTCGGAGATGGATCTCCTCGTCAGTAAGACGCGCTCTGCCAGAAGACGTAGGGGCCTAAATAATTACCGATACTATTTTGGGGGTTCCTTGTTGTAATTATAGTATAATGGGCCCCCGAACCCTATTCTAATTATTAAGGCCCCTACATTAGATGCTGTAGGGCAGAGATGATGTGAATCAGCCTGAGTCGCAGCTCCTGTACTGCGCAGTCGTTGTAGCGATGAGTTGTGCACGCGTTGCCAGCCAGGCAGAAGAACACCGCGAAGCAGAATTTGACTGGCCACCACATGAGGTCGAGCCCGTGTTTATCCGGGAACTGTGCTTGTGGCATGCTTGTTGATGGCTTCTTCCGGTTGTTGGGAACCTCTTTTAGCCTCAGGCCAAGACTTGCATCTCATTGCCATCCAAGAATCCAAGCGCAAAGCAGCAAAGCAGCACCAGCCTACAGGAAGTGTTAAGACGTGCAAGAGCAAAGGGATCTCATGAAAACGCTCCAGCTCCACGTGAAGTGCCTGAACCTGCGTCTTGCGGCTATGCCGGGCCTCAGCTTGCCTCTGGGGGCCGTGAGGCCAGGAGCGAAGAGTCCGCAGGCCACTCCTCCCGCCAGCCCCGCTCGCAGTCTCCCGGGCACTCTGCTGCCTTTGACGGGCCTTCGGGGCAGCTCCCCGTGTGTGAGCCCGTCCAAGGGCAACCCAAGCCCCCCGAAGTCTTCCCAAGCGGGGCCAAGCTTCGACCTGAAAGCCTTGATCCCGGACCACCTGGACGAAGACATCTTCGCAAGGCGACGAGAGGGACCCCCCCATCAAAAGCGCATAGACAGAGCTGTTGCAGCGGAAGAGGGACCCCCCAAAACCGCGTAGAGCAGTTCTGGACCCCTACTTCCAAACCCCAAGCCCAAGCCACCTAAACCCTAAACCTTAAACCCTAAACCTTAAACCCTAAACCCTAAAACCTAAACCCAAAAGGTACGACTTCGATGACAAGGAGCTCGGCGCCGGGGGCTTCGGCAGCGTCTACTTGGCTAAGGACCAAAAGATGGCTGACCGCCAGGTGGGAGTTTCCGAAACTCAGGGTACCCTATTTTAGGGTTCCCTTAAAGGGGTCCTTAAAGGGATCTATAAGGGTTCGATAGTGGGGATGATTGTGGGAGTGTCGCAAAATTAGGGGTACCTTATTTTGGGGTCCTTATGATAAGGATCCTACTATCTAGGGTACTATATTAGGGTCCCCCATTTTCGGAAACCGCCAGGTGGCCATCAAGAAGGCCGTGCCTGGGCCCTGGTACCTTCAAGGGTTCCTTTGAGGGTTCCTTTAAGGGATCTATAAGGGGTTCAGAGTTTAGGGGTTTAGGGTTGAGGAGAATTGTGAAGAGTGCTTTTCTAGGTTTTACTGTAGTTTCTTTTGCTTTGAACGCTTTTGTATACAATATGCTGTCTATCGGTTTTCATAAGTGTGCTGTATGACTCGCAGGGCTAAGGAACTAAGGAACTTAAGTTTACATCGCCGCAAGTGGGATGTAGTAAATAACAGGGTTCCCTCAGTATGGCACCTTTAGCTACCTTCCTTGGCAAGAGCCCAGGTGATGCTTGACGGGGACATGAGGCAGAACTTCCAGCAAGAAGTGAGGATCATGAAGGACCTGGGACTACAGTATGTTGTGCTAGACTTTGCTTCACCACATACGGTCCGCCGTGTGCTACACCCATAATCCGTTTTCGCAGCCTCGTGGACTTCAAAAAGCACGCTCGAATGCTCTGTACTCCGACATGTGTTACGACAACTACATAATACCATGGAGTCTTCTTTGATTTTCCGTGTGTTACATGATGCTGCAGAAAGGAGTTGGACCACCCCAACATCTGCCGGGTGTACGAAAGCTACGACCACGGCCGCCACGTGTTCTTCGTGATGGAGTATTGCGCCGGCGGTGATTTGTTCGACCGTATTTTGAGGCAAGTCTTGGGAGTTGACCCAAAATCGACAAGTTGCCGGCTCAGCTGCAGGGCGCACTGAGAGTCAGAGAAGCCAGGAGGGACGAACACACACTCATGTGCCACCCTTAGATCTGCAAACTCTACACCCAAAAGCCCCAAACCCCACGCTCACACGCCCGTAGACGCCATATGACGCCATTGTCTAAACCCAACCCGGAACTTCAAACCCCGGTCTCCCTAACTCGAATTCGGGCAACCCTTTGCTTATAGGGTTTACGGCCTTACAAGGGTCCCACTGGGGTTTTCCCAGAATGATTTAGGGTCCTTGAAATTAAAATAACGCTGTGTGGGGCTCATACTAGGGTTACCAGGGACCAGTATTTGCGTGCGGGGGTTGCGACAGCGAGTTAACACTGAAACCCTGGGCTATAACACCCAAAATAGTAGGATTCATATAAGGTCCCCAAGGTTTCTGAATCAGGGTCCTACATTATTGTAGTACCCTTATAGATCCCTTATAGTATCCCTTATAGACCCCTTTAAAGGAACCCACAATAGAAGTCCCAATGCAGGCAGGGGGGAATCTCTGAAGCAGAAGCCGCAGAGATCCTCCGCCAAGTTGCAGGGGCACTGAAGCAACCCGGCAGACTCGTGAGAGGCTTCTTCGTGACTGTAGTGCTTGGAGGATCATGGGAAGTCATAAGTGGAATTATAAGTCCCGTAATATGGGTTACAATTGTAGTTACCCTACTTTATAACCCCACATATAACTGCCCATGGACCTCCAAGTAGCCTGTACAGCCTCGCAGATAGAGATCCTGGTAGTAACCTGAGAAACCTTATAGTGCTAACCCGTAAACCTACAAAACGCTACCCTAAAACCTAGACCCTGAAGCCTAAACCCTAAACCTAAAACACCCAGGCCCTACTATCTACATATATGTATATATATATAATATTTATCTATCTATCTAAATAAATAAATAAATAAATATATATATATATATATATATATAATATGAATATTACTAACTGTCTGTATTTATAAGTATACATATATATATACACATAATTATACATATAATTATATATGTATATATATAATTATATATATATATACAAATACATGTTTATATAAATAGATACCCCTCCACCCCCCCACAACAAGGCACGCCCACGAGAAGGGGGTCGCTCACCGAGACCTGAAGCCGGAGAACGTTTGCTTCTGCTCGGAGGCCCTTAGCTTGGGCTTCAAGTTGAAAGGGTTTCTAGGGCTTATAGGGTATCCTAGCGTTTCTGGGGCTCAAAAGGGTATCCTAGGGTTTCTAGGGCTCAAAAGGGTATCCTAGGGTTTATAGTATTTCTAGGTTTTACCAGGGGTTTATAGGGTTTACAGGGTTTAGAGATTAGGGATCAGGGTTTAGGGCCTGGGGCATGGTGAATAGGGTTTGGGGAAGAGGGTTTAGAGTTTAGGGATTCGGGTACAGGGACTAGGGTTTAGGGATTAGGGTTTAAGGTTTAGGGTTTCTTTAAAGGTTCCACAAAGAGTTCTGAGATTCGAGGCTTTGTAGAAGGGTCTTGCAAAAGGGTTAGTATAGAGGTCTGAAGACTTTTATCTCCCTATTGTCCTGTATTGCTTCTATTTTGGGGGTCCCTGATTATAATTGTGGTATAATACCCCCCAAACCCCTATTCTAGTTACTAGGCCCCTATACCATAGTACTCTTATAGTAGCCCTGATAGAACCCTTATAGATCCTCTTTATTAGCTCTGAAGTCTTGGGAATTTCTGATTTGTTTTTCTGTTTAGTTTGTATTGGTTGTGTGTGGACGGGGGGAGTGGGAAATTGAGGGTTTGGGGGATTCTTTCGGGGGTTAAAAGCATTCGAGTTTGGGATTTAGGGTGGTCGTGTTTAGGGACTAGCGTCTGGGATTCAAGGGTGTAAGAGCAGTTCCAGACTACTAGCGCGTGCTGGGACTGGGCCTGAGCCATGAAACCCGAAAGAAGCACAGCAAAGTGTTCAAATGCAAGATCCCTTGAAGAGCACTAACTATTTTTAAAAAATCCTACTGTTTGACACCCTAAGCCCTAAGCCCTAAACCCTAAGCCCTAAACCCTAAACCCTAAGCCCTAAGCCCCTGAACTCGAAGCCCTAAGCATCGACCTGCTCAGGACATGCAGGACACGCGCGTCAAGGTCATCGACTGGGGCCTGGGCTTCTACTTCAGGCGCTTTCGAGGAATCCGTAAACGCCGGAAGCCTTTGCCCCTGCTTGGAGGTTCATGGGTTGTTAGAAGTGGAGGTATAAGTAGGGTAACCATATTTATAGCCCATATTAGGGGACTTAAAACCCGACTTATAACTACCCATGAACCTCCAAGTGAGCCCCAAATCCTGTGTTTGTGATAGCGCCCTCGGCGCTCAGGGATTCGTTTGCTATTTGGATAACAGGATAGGGTCGAGGGTATGGTCGCGGGTATTTCGGGCATGCATTGCGGGTAAACCTCGAGCCTGAAACTCCGCGCCTCAGACATGGAGACGAAAAGTGTGAGCACACAAAGCCTTGTACGCAAAGACCAGGCGCTCCCGGATGAACACAGCGGTCGGAAGTGGTGCCTATGCCGCCCCCGAAGTCCAGCGACCGATTGGAGGTCGGACCAGGGACCTTGATAATGGTAGCAACACCAGGGTCTGAGTTTCCAGTTTTGCTTCCAATATGGAGGATGGCAGCTACAGCTACTTTCACTGTTGTCTGTCATCTTTCTTGTCATCCCCGTTGCTGTTCATCGGTCCTGGTGTTGTTTTCAGCATCATGCATGTTGTTCTCCTATCCCTGTGCTGAATTTCGAACCTCTAGGGCTTAGAGTCTAAGCCCTGGACAAGCACTTAAAACACAAAACCTTGAAGCCACAAACCCAAACTTTGAGGCTTTCATGCAGCATAGAAGCCGAATTAGGTACCAATACTATTCCCTATCGGTATTTCAGGTGTGCTTTACTGCACCAGACCATATCCAAGATCCTATTCTATTTGTTAAGGCTCGTGCTTTAAACCCTTGCAATATGCTTATAGTAACCCTCCTAGACCCCCTTTTAAGAATTCTTTGAGAGAGCCTTATCCGGCTCCTGGTCCTCAGGTGGTGCCTACACCAGCGCCTGCGACCTCTGGAGTTTGGGTGCGATGGCATGCGTGATGCTCTCAGGCCAGATTGAGACATGTAATATAGGAGCCGAATTAAATACCTATACTATTTTGGGGGGTTCCTTATTATAAGTACCTGTTGCCTTAAACCCTAAACCCTAAACCTCCTAAGGGCTCTTTAGTGCTGGAAATGGCGTTAATTAAGCGTTGCTGTGAGGCACATTGCCCATTCCTTTTGTCACAGGGCTTGAGCTTCAGGGTTGATGGCGCTTTGAGCCGAGTTCCGTAGGCCTGGACTACGGTTTGTATCTTCTGCAAGGAGTGAAGCGCATGAGGACATGTGTCCCACGTTCCAGAAGCCACGTCGCCCAGAGACTCAAAAGCAGAGCGACGTGGACACTGCTTCTTCCTGAGCGACTGCTTCTGCCAGTGTTGGCAGTACTACTACCTCTACTACCTCTACTACCTCTACTACCACTACTACTGCTGCTACTACTACTACTACTCCTCCTCCTGCTCCTGCTCCTGCTCCTGCTCCTGCCACTGCCACTGCCACTGCCACTGCCACTGCCACTGCCACTGCTACTGCTACTGCTACTACATTGGAGGAGAGCCTCCCAACTACGGCGGAAATGCTTTCGATGAGCAGCATGACTTTGCGCCGCGCGGGCCAATATGGGAGAAGATGTCCTCCGACGCGCGATCTCTGGTTACTTCCCTGCTGCTCGCCCAGAGAGAGCGGAGGGCTCTAAAGCACAATTTTTCCGCTTCGTTTAAGGGCATCTATGGCTAAGCCCAAATCGAACCCAAAACCCTAAACTCCACACCCCAATGTCCCTCCCCCAGACTCCTAGACCTGCGGGCTGTCCGAAAAACCATCCTGAACCCGACGGCAGCCAGCCAGGCTAAAATGGGACCCGTCCAAGAGGCCGAGTGCGGACGCGGTCCTGAACCACGCGTGGTTGAGGCCTTGGCATTGAGGGCTTGAGATTTTGGGTTCAGGGTTTCTACTATCATGATCGTGTCGGCTGACGCTGTGCCACCTGCTGCTAGTAGTGGTAAACCGCTCTTCTGCTCCGGCGACCATGAGTAGCATTCCAGGATGCACGGTCCAGTAGTCACAGCTTTGCAGTGCAGGCTTTCGGTTCGGGTTTTCAATCACTTCCAGGTTCGAGCATTTGGCGAAGACTGGGAATGTAGTTGTATTAATGGGACGTACAAAAAAACCCTCCCCGGGCCGAAAGCCGAAAGTTTCGAGCTACATGTGTATTCGACGCTCGCTAGTGGAGTAGCGGAGTACCTCAAAGTGTCGTTTACCCTACGCAGGCTAGCGGAGTAATTCCTACCCCGTTTTGAAAATATAATACGTGTTAGTTCCGGAGGAGGCCCCAGGGCTCACATGTGTTAGGAGTCATGGGGAAGAGGGTGGGGGGGCTGGGTATTGTAGCATGTTCAAGCTAGTGGGTCGAACTATCGGCCCGGCACAGTATATGTATATATGTATGTATGTATGCATGTAATGTATGTATGTATGCATGCATGCATGCATGTATGTGTGTAGGTAGGTATACATACATACATACATACATACATACATACATATATATATATATATACACACACACACATGAGTAAGTTCGTTCTATTGGGACAGGGCTCTGTGTCAGGGTTCTGGGCTTAGGGCCCCGGTTGTTTGCGATCGGTTCTTGTCAGTCGTCTTCCCGATCATCTTTCTTTAGGGGTTTGAGGGTTCCGGGTTTGAGGTTCGAATAGCAGCGTGTTCGCATCAACTGCTAGTTTGGGCCATACTTTGATCGGATTGGACTGCATTTGTCTGCTGTATTTGATCTTACCACTTATACCATTTACGGTTAGTTGTACGATAGGTCGTTATGCGTGCAAACAGACACATGTGAAAACGTGTCCCCGTGTGTCCGTGTGTGTGTGTCCGTGTGTTTTCTGTATCTACGATTTATTTTTGTATATGCACACATAGATTTGCACAGGTGTTTACTTGCGGGTACATGCAAGCCAGTGTTATCTTTGTCCGCACGGTTCCCCGTGACACGAACGAGGCCGATGGTGATATTTGTTGTTCGGTCGACTTTAGCTTGTTTGCACAGCCGCTGATGGTGGTGATTGTCATGGCGGTGGTGGACTCTACAGTGTTCTTGTTTTCAGTGTCACACTTGGTGTGGTCTTCATTCCACTTCCGTACCCTGGCCGTCGCAATTCGCTCCTGCTGCTCCTGTAGCTCAGCACGGTCATAAATAAACCCCAAAGGCCTTCACCTCTATCCTATATCCAAACCTCCAACCACGAAATCAACACGGAACCAGGACCTACGACGAGCAGCCCAGCATCATGAGCTCCAAGACGGAAGTCCTCAAAAACCTGCCGCTCAGCCTTGGAGAGCTTGGGGTACAGGCCCTTTTCGGGCTCTAGGCTTCGGGGTTTAAGGCTCAGGGGGATGCAGGCGAAAGGGCTTCAGGGTTTGGGATGCTGAGGCACAGGATTCTGCTTCGGAGAGCGCTAGCTTCCGGTAGATCTTCAGCGCCAAATCTGTAAACCCCCAGCAGGACACCCCGAACTTCAGCCAGAAGCGCTTAACTGGTCAATGGCTTATGGTTTACAGACACTTCAACCTTAAATCGCGTTAAACCCCCTCTGAAATCTCTCTGTCGATCTATCCCGGGGGGCGGGGGAACCGTATATGCTGCCCCCTCCGGTACCCAGGTTTTCGGCTTTACGCTTTGTGCTGATGCTTTGCTTAAGTGGGCCGAGGACTGGAGCACTTTGCAAACATGAGTCCAAAGGACAGCCTGCAGCCAGGTTTTGGCCTGAAAGTCATGTCCCCTGCGGACTGTGTACCGTAGTGTGGCAAAAACATAATCACAGGAGTGTCCTGAACCTCGAAGCCTAAACCCCGGAAGCCCTAAGCCCTCCTAGCAAGCCTCATAGTATGCCTTGTGGCAAGTCTTCCAGCAACCCTTGTCGTACCCTTCATAGTCACTGTTGCAGTAACCCTAAAGCTCTGAGGCGTCGATTTAGCAACAACTCCACCTTCCTGTCGCTCTGCGCTGCCTCGGTGGCCCAGCAGCTCTCCCGGCGTGGCCTCAAAGAGCTGGAGCAGGCTTTCATAAGGGTTCTAGGAGGGTTGCATTCGGGTCCCAGCTTCTGGGGTTCTATTAGGCTTCTATGAGGGCTGAACAAGGGATCTAGATGTGCTACAGAAGGATATTAGTAGTGTGTTTTGATTGAGGTCCCTCACATAGGGATCCTAAGAGTTGATAGGGGGTCCTGTTTGTTCTGAAACTTTTGTGTGGTTCAGGATTGTTTTGAAGGCTCCATTATCGTTTCTCTTCCGGAGGGACTAAATGTTCCAACTCTGCACGCCGGACTGTGAATCCGAAGCCCCGCCACCTACAGCCCCTACCTGACGCAGTGCTTGAAGTCTTAAACTCCCTAAACCCTAGGCCTGAATAGCCCTAAACACCTTTAAATCCTACGCCACCCTAGGGCTCCAGTTACCTGAATGATGGGCTACTGGGTTACATATGCTACGGTTCGTAACCTACTATTTACGCAACCGAAGCCCTAGAACCGCTTGACAGGTCTTCAAGGAGCTCGACGCCAATGGCGATGGCATCCTTGAGCTGCATGAGGCCGAGAGGTCTGTAGTCGTGAAGTCCTGCGCATCCGACTTTTGCAGCCTGCTTAGGAACCACCTGGTCGTGATTTCGTGTAATACACTACAGTATAGAATACTGTAGTATAGTGTAATATACTGCAACATGGATCCTAGTATGTTGGGACTTGAGAAGAAGGGCTTGATTGTCAGCTTCCTACATCAGGACTCTTATTCCATCTTCTGCCAAAGATATCGGCCATGAACCGTCACGCTGATGGCAAGAGCACAGCAACGAACGTATTCTTTCTGGTGACAATCGCGGCATAGATTGCGCTACCACGTCGCGGCATAGATTGCGCTACCACGTTCCAAACATACATTCATGGTGCAGCAAGAAGAAGCAGCAGCAAATCCGCACATGACCATACTTGGTGTGCTGAAACCAGAAAGCCCCTGAAAACAATAATTGCCAACAGTACTACCCTTGTAGCCCCTCTTACGACGGTATAATGAGCCCCAAGACCGTGTTCGCCCTTAATTAACAGGGTCCACGAGCCAGCTCCCATCGTTCGCGAAAGGTGCGAGCGGGATTCCAGCAAATCCTGGGCCGCGGAAGTGCGCCACGCGGCGTAGGGCTTTATTTTTTATTTTTTTGTGCGGGGCTTTGGTGTTTTTTGGCTCGGGGCGGGGTTCTTTTTTGGGATGTGTATGCGCGTTTCAGGGTTGCCAGATTGCCGACTTTGGGCGTTCGGGGTTGAGGGCGTCAGCATCCAGGGTTTCGGTTTTTGGGTCCTGAGTGTTATTAAACTGTTAAACCGTGAAGGATGGGTACTGACGAGAATGATAGGCCTCGACCGGCGACGATGCTGCGAGCATAACCACGCGAAATGCAACTGCCACAGTGTGCCGCTGTCAATAGAATCCGCCAGCAACAAAGATACTGCCGGGGACCGACGGTGACGACGACAACAACTGGGTCTGCCGAAGCCCTGACACACAGAGCCCCTGTAGCTACGATGCTGGAGCCCTTTATGGCTCCGTTGTCCGTGCAGCCGAGGCCATTGGAAGAAATCGAGGAGCTTAGCCATCCGCACGTTTCCTTGCCTGAACCCTAAACCCTAAAACCTCCCTGAGATCTTCAGGTGAGTTCCCTGCATCAGATGCAGGTTTTCTGAGGGCTCTGTGCTTGCGGTTTCGGAAGCTTGTGGTTCAATGCTTCAGGAACTGTTGTTAGAGCCTTGCACGTTTGCAGCACGGTTGAAGCGACAGATGCAGTCGTTACGCATTTACGCCTTTTATACTAGAACCTCATATCTTCACACCATAACCTTAATATGTCCTTATACACCTGTACAAAACTATGCCACAAACCTTATTCTTATGGGAGTTTCCGAAAATAGGGGACCCTGGGATAGTTCCCCAAATAGTAGGATCCTTATTATAAGGACCCCCAGAATAGGGTACCCCTAATTTTCGGAAACTCCCTTATCAGTGCAGGAGATGTTCTCGCGCCTGGACATCGATGGGTCTGGAGACGCTCCTTTAGCAATGCGAGGATTCAGGGTTTTTTTTGGAGTTTCTAGCGTTCGTTTAAGGGGTCTACAAGTGCTACTATAATGGCTACTATAAGGGCTACTTTATAAGGACACTAGAGGGGTTTAGGGTTTAGGCTTTGAGATTCGGGTGATTAGGCTTTGGGCTTTAGGGTCTCGGGTTGAGGCAACCCACTACGCTTTGGGGCGTTAGGGCCATAGAGGGGCATAGTAATGAATAGGGTTGTTCGAAGGGTTCCTTTAAGGGCTGCTAATCCCGAAAAGCTTGCCCCTAAACCTGAAACCCTAAACCCTAAACCCTCTAAACCTTAAGCCCTAAACCTTGATTTCCCTAAACACCTAAGGCCATTGATTACACGGAGTTCTTGGCAGCTGGCCTGGGCAACAGGGTCAATAGCGAGGCCGGAAGCTCAGCTATTTTAGTCCCTGACTTCCACCGGATGATGAGCTAGCTTTGGGGTTACTATAAGGGATACTATAATTATAAGGGCTATTAGCTATAAAGGTTCAGGGGATAAGTAAAGGTTTGGGGCTAATATAGGGGCCGAAAAAAATCCCAATACTAATGTGGGGGTTCCTTATTCTAGGTACAGTACAAGATACCCCCCCAAAGCCCTATTCTAATTATTAAGACCCCTCCTTAAGCTCGAAGCCTAAATCGTTAGTGATACTAGTGCTGTTTCTAAGAGCTTCGAATAATGCTGATTAGACTGTAATAGAACCTGATCCATATTCCACTTGTAACGCGTAGACCGTGAAAACACAGAATCACCCTAATACCCATCTATAGACCATATATAGTTCTGATGTAATCTCCCCAAAACCGTTTTCTAATTTTCAAGGCCAGCATACTAAACCCCAAGAAGCCGTAAAATGACCCCAAAGCCCAGCCCCAAACCCTGAAGAGTGGACACCAAAAACTCTCGAAGCGCCGGGGCAGGTGGAGGCCTTGTGGGCGGCCTTCAAGGCGAGTGTTAGGGGGGGCTCAGGAGGGTCCCGGAAGTTGAGGTGTAGGGTTTAGGGTTTAGGGTTTAGATGTGAGGGTGTAGTTCAGGGGGCTGGTGTGTGTTGAAGGACCTGAGGGGGCTGCAAGCAGATTCCGTTAGAACGTGGATGCCTGGGTGATAACTCTGTTCGCGACTACACAAGGTTCTGGAGCTTTTGAGAAGCCCAGAAAAGGATCCCAGCCATGAGTGGGCCTTTGAGATTCCCAGGCTTTCGACGTGCATGAGTCGGACGGCAACATCACAGAGGCGTGTTGCTCTTTCTATGTTCGCTCTTTTCCTGGCTGCTATTTGGACTTTGTTTTGTGGTCACAAGGCAAGCGCTGCCCAAGTAGATGCAATACTTTATGTCCTCTCGCCCATGTATGGATTCATACGTGCTTATGCGACGTTGACGCATGCCGCAAATTGAACGAAGACTTTCTCAGCTGACATGTAGATTCAGTGGCGTATGTCTGAGAGGGTTTAGGAGGATCGACGACATGTGCAATATTCTTTCCAGTCGTCGTCATCATCATCATCATCATCATGATCATCGTCATCATCAGCATTACAATCTCCATCATCATCGTCACCATCACCATCGCCATCGGCATCGCCATCATTACCATCATCACCGCCATCACCGTCATCACTATCATCAACATCACCACCATCATCACCATCATCACCGCCATCACCACCATCACCACCATCACCACCGTCACCACCATCACCACCAGCACCACCATCACCGNCTGCCACTGCCACTGCCACTGCCACTGCCACTGCCACTGCCACTGCCACCACTGCCACTGCCACTGCCACTGCCACTGCCACTGCTGCTGCCACCACCACCATCACCACCGTCACCACCACCATGTTCAACATGTTCACCATGTTCAGCGCGTTCACCACATTCACTATGTTCATCATGCTCATCATCATCATCATCAGCAGCATCATCATCATCATCAGCACCATCATCATCTTCAAGATCATCAACAGAAACATCAACATCAGCATCATCGTCATCATCATTATCATCATCGTCACCGTCGCATCTATATGTACGAACATGAGGGTCGAGGGGTCAGCTTCAGATTTCTCGTCGGCTGACATGTTTGCCTGTCTGTGCAACCCTGGGTCTTCTGAACCTCGCCGAAGGCAGAGATTGCCCACGTTCTGTTCGAAGCAGGTGCCACCGGACAGAAACAAACAAGTTGACGCTGCATGCTATGCTGCACTGTTGCTACGGTGACTACTTCACTGTCATCGTATCATGAATGAATGAAGCCAGGCAGTATGACTGATGACGCGCAGCAATGGTATGGTAGATCAGTACAATCTAACATAGGATTCGCTAACATAGTCGAATGAAGAATCTGCAACAACACAGTGAAACGAAGGGCAGTCACGGGGACCCTTAAAAATGGAAGTGTGAAGGGGCAGGGGGGGTTAAGACTCCTAATAAGGACCTGCTATGGGTCTTAATAAAGCCTTTTTCAGGAAGTATGGTCCCGCCCTCCCCTCTAAACCTTCTCGGGTCCCTGTGAGGTAGTGCAACATAGAAACATGTATGAAGAAGCCCGCTCCTGTACTGGTCTGTTGTTCACTCTTCTGATGTCCGTCGTAGAGCAGGGTCTTCCACGCTGGCAGGTGCAGGTCGGGTGTGGTCCGCGGAGAAGTGCCAGGAGCTTGCACGAGAGGTCGTGCAACAGTTCGATCGCAGCTCGGAATCGGTTTACGCTCAAGGGTTCAGGGTTTAGGATTCAGGGTTCAAGTTTATGGTTGCGGGTTTCCGACTCCGGGGCAATCCTAGCCACCCGCAGCCAGGATGGAAGTTCGATCCTTGTTTGCGTGGCCGCCTACAGCCGTTGGAGCAGAGCGACGCGTTGAGCGAGAGCAAAGTCTTCAAACGATGCGATATCTGGTGCACACGTGGCGAGCATGCTAACCGACAGATCCGACAGTTTTTGTCCGCTATGCTGATGCTGGCGAGGGCTCAAGAGAACGAGAGACGCGAACGCACAGGTGTGCGATGCTCGTAAACCCTATGATTACCGTGGCACTCCGACACCACATCCTTCAACCTCCATGAACCTAAAAAACTGCAAGCCTCAACGGGATTGTCCTTACCGAGGGGATGGCAACGGCTCGCTGGATTTCGACGAGTGGCTGGAGATGATGAAACGGCTGGGAGCTAAGATGTTGTTCTAGTTCATGAGCCCCCCTATAGAGTGAAGTCGAACTCCTAAACCCTTTCTAACAAGTCGCACAAGAAAGTCTCTCTGAAATGAGCCTACACCCCATGCTCTTGAGTGATCTTTTCGGCGTCGGTGGTAATTTCGGTCGTCGCGGATTTTCCAACTCTCCTGTCCAAACACCCATAAAGATGATAGCATAGCAACATCGGCAGGAGTACTGGCACTAGCAGGCACAAGAAGCAGAAGAACCATGTGCATGCAATGACGATTATCATGAGATTCGCCGTGATGGCTGCAATCTGAACGCAGTCAGCCACAACATGCGGGAACGTTGCCCGGCAGAGCAGCTACGCATGTCATCATATTCGCAGGAATGCCCCTCAGCATCGCCATCGCATTTCAGCCATCCCAGTAGCTATGAAATGGTGATCCGTGATCCACTCGTCATAGTTTAATTAGGCATTCGGACATGTACTGTACAAAAATGCAGCCCAGAAAGAGGAAGTCATAGTAACCCAGAGCTGGTCGCTACATGTCAGGTTCAGGATAGTAGACCTGGTGATGACAAGGCGCCGTCATCGTCATCGTCATGGTACCAGCATCATCCATCGGGGACGCGTTTCGGAGTACAGAAGCAGATCGCATCAGGTGCAGTGAAGATGAGTCTGTACCATCTCCACCCGGCAGCAGGCCTGTTTCTCCGGGTTGAAGGGACCTCCGGAGCCGGGCTCAAGAGGATGAGAATAAGTGCGGGAATTAGGATTTAGACGGGTGTTGCAGGATGTTATATCCTTTCCTATAGTATTCATGTTCAGGAGCTTAACCTCTGATTGTGCTATAATGTCATAGCCTCAGTACGTAACAACGGCAACACAAACCACCACATGCATGTTGTCAAGCACTTCTTCCACCACTGCGGCTACAACAACAACAACAATTAGTAGTAGTAGTAGTAGTAGTAGTAGTACAACTACTACTACAACAACAACAACAACAACTACTACTACTACTAATGCTCCTGCCACTGGTACTACTGGTACTGCTGGTACTACTGTTACTCTGTTACTACTGGTACTACTGGTACTACTGGTACTGCTGGTACTGCTGGAACTACTGGTGCTATACTGGTACCATACTGGTACTACTGGCGCTACTATTATTGCTACTATTACTACTACTACTACTACTACTACTACTACGACTACTACGACTACTACGACTACTACGACCACTACGACTACTACGACTACTACGACTACTACGACGACTACTACTACTACGACTAGCCACTACGACTAATTACTACTACTACTACTACTACTACTACTACTACTACTACGACTACTACGACTAATTACTACTACTACTACCACCACTACTACTACTACTACTACTACTACTACTAAACGACTACTACGACTAACTACAACAACTACTACTACTACTAGTACTAGTAGTACTCTCACATATAAACTGCTGATCACGCGCAGGTCACCGTCCACTACAAAGGGCGAGCGGTGTGTTTCTCTGTGACCCTCCGAATGTCAACAAGGGGTAGTTCTCGATAAACTTTGACTGTTCAAAAACCCTCATTATCTTAGATTTACTGTTGACCGTCGCTTGGAGCAACCCCCGCATCTGCTCATCTGCACTTGCGTGCAAGCCTGCTTTGGCGTGGCTTGAACCGAGAGCTCCAAGGCACTAGCGCCTTCTCTCAAAATGAAGGGCCCTTTCTCGTCACCTGTGGGAGGAATGACCGAACCCTCAACCTTACACTGTCCCTACACTGCTCTACACCCAAGCAAACCTGTTTGGAATTGGGTCCCGACTTTTGATAGAAGCTCCGAAGCACCAGGGCCAGTCGGGCAGGGCACAAAGACCAGTGCCCGACTACCCCAGTCTCAAGGACGATCAGGGGCTGTTTAGGATTTTAGGGCACTTCGCATTTCCTGGGCCATGGAGTGGAGACTCCGATGGGCGGCTTCTTAATGAAGAGCGTCATCTGGCTGTCTTTGGCGTGAGGCATACCTGAGGTATGCACCTCGTCCTTAACAAAGTGACAAGAGTCGATCAAGGCGTCCATCCATAATGACGCAGCATCATTGGATCATATGCCAGCAGATGACATGCTAAGTAGGTATGCTGTGTGTGTGTGTGTGCGTGCAACGGTGGTCTGAGTGCTACAGGATGTCCGTCTTGATACTGAAGCAGTGTAAGTCCGTGTGCTCGTCTGCTCCGGCTGTTCCAGTGTTACGAGATACGGCAGTGGCCCAATCCTGACTATCAACCTCAAGATGCTCGGCAGATTTGTGCTAAGCACGCCTTGAGCGATCTGGCTGCAGCGGCAAAGACTGCTGCGAAGCGACAAGCTTACTAGGTTTGAACTCATTGCTCCAGTGTTTACTGCTGGATGCTTCCGCTGCATAGACCTGGCAGCATGCCGAAGATTCAGGGGTAGCATTACAGATCTCTGTCTCCTAACCTGCATCATGTGTCCATGCGCGTCGCTGCACGCCAATGCCATTGCCCCCCGCTGAACAGCCGCTTCCATTCCCACATGTACTCCAGCATCCACACGCCGCCACGTGCTTCCACAGGTGTCGTGGTATGCAGGTGGCACTTCGGTCCCGAAGCCCTAAGTAAGCCCTGAAACTTTGGTGAACTGCTACCGTGTTGCCCGACAGAAGGCATCACTTGAGAATGCATTTCGGCACCTGGGGGCGGCCGACGACTTGGCCAACGTGGTAGAGCCGTAGAGAAGGAACCCTTCAAGGCGATATGTTCCACTTGGGGGTTTCCGCAAATAGGGGACCCTAACGTAGTACCCTAAATTCAATAGTAGGATCCTTATTAGGACCACCCCATATTTCGGAAACTCCCACATTCTCTTCGATTAAATTTTGCACTTGTGGGGCACCTTGTTCCTTCTTGGCCAAGTTTGCTGCTTGTCCCTCTGGGATTCCGAATTCAATTCGTGACCGGCCTTGATGAGCGGACCCTCATTTTGCTTGCGCAAATTTCACCGGCAAGCTCGGGCAGTGCACATGCGGCTTCGGGCTAAGGAACACTAAGATACGGTCTTGCCTCGCTAGGCTGCAGGAGGATAGTTCACGCTCTTGCCTGGTTGCTTGGCTTTGGTGTCAAGTGCATCCTTAACGCTTCAGAGTTTTTTCAGCTGGCTGTACCTCCTCTTAAACCGTTCATGCTGATCAAGGTTTCGTGGCAGCTTCTTTGGTATCGATCTCGCTGTTTCACCAGAATTCGTAGCAAGAGGCGCCACTAGACCGCCCCAAGGCCTAATGAAGATCTTTGGTATTGCCAGGTTCTGGACAATGGCCAGCATCACTGCAAGCGGAGTCATGTTCTTCACCGGCGTCGTAGCTTGGGTGGACTCCTCAGGGTCGGGGCTTCATCAGTTTAGGGATTTAGGGTTTAGGCTTTAGGGTTTAGGGATTTAGGGTTTAGGGTTTTGCCGGTTTGGGATTTTAACCTTTAGGGTGGTTGAACAGGTTGCATCCGGAGCCTAGGCTCCCTCCAAAAGGGCTGAAGAAGCAAGCACTCCGAGCCTGAAGTAAACTGTCCCTATGGGCTCTTGGTGCCATCTAAACGCTACACCCAAAAACCCGAAACCCTGTACCGTATACCCAGAAGCCGCAGGTTGCGCAGGCTAGAGCCTCCCTGGTTCTGACGAGCGCTGCTTGGCTGCAGTCTTCATTGCTGCAGCTGGCAAGAAGCCACTCTGGTAGCAGTGCTAGCGATAGTGGCAACGGCAGTACTTGTCTGGCAATGACATTTGATACTGATAATAATGAGCATGGCCGCATGACCAGCAACTCTGAGAGTCACACTCTCAACACGGATACCAACCATTCTAATGAGGAAGGTAGTAAAAGCATGAGCGATGGTAGTAGAAATGCCGAAAGCATCATTGCAATCAGGTGTCAGCCGTAATCCTATTCTTGATGAAATATATTCTAATCAGACTCTGACCGCGACTAAGGCATTCAATCTTCTCGCCGCCGGCTCGGCTTCCCACACGGTTCAGACCTGATGTGCCTCTACCGGCTACGGTCCGCAAGCGCCAGGAGAGCTTCAAATGCTATGGACACAGGAGTGTCGGAAAGTAAGGATTCCTGATGTAGAAGACCCTAAACGGTAGGACACATCGTGCCCGGACTTGATGTGTTTAGTCAAAGATTCACTTGCTGCAAGTGAACCCTACACAAGGCATCCTCAATATTCACGAAACTCTCACATGCAAGCCGCTACAATTTCCTTACAAATCCGTCCATGACACCACATAGCCCTAAACCCTAAACCTTTAACCCCTAACCCTTAAACCCCTAAACCCAAAAGCCCTAAACCCTAAACCGCAACCCGCGAAAGCTGCCTTAGTACGTGGATGCGTGTTTGCAAGGCCGTGCTCCTGGCTGTCTTCTTCATGGCACGTGTGCAGCCTGCTCGCATTTTTTGAAGATCCTAAGCTTTGAATCCTGAGCCTAAAAGTCTAAGTCCTAAATAGTCTAAATCCTAAACGGCCAAGTCGTTTGGTCAAAGTCTGTTTGCCGGCCTGCCCGCCTGCTAATCTACCTCTTTATTTGTCCGCATAGCGTCTACCCGTTTGTTTGCTTGCCTACTTCCGAGTTTCTGTCTACATGTCGGGTGTGTCTTCCTGCCTTTGATGTTCCTCTACGTCCGAATGTATCTGTTTGTTTGTTTGGCCCGAACGATCAAATGCCCAAGTGTACATCGCTGCCTGTCATGTGGCCCTGTGGTTTTGTAGGTGTCTCGGCATATGTACCACAAGCACGGTGCTGGGTTTCGCACTCCTTCGCAAGATGGCAAATGTGACAGTTTGCGAAAGACAATCGTTGTGGATGTACCGCAGCTCTATAGAATGGTTTCCGCCAGTGTTGATGGTTTCCAGCTTGCTTTTTGGAAGGTATCACCCGAGAAGTCGTGGTGCAGCACGTGCAAGGACGTTTGTTGGGACAGTTTTAGCATTTTTAGTGCAAGATTGTGCCTTGAACCCTAAACCCTAAGCCGTGCATGGCCTGGCAGTGGACGAACAGTGTCGCTGCGCGGCTGTCGTTGGGAGATGTAGACTCATGCAGCCAGCTCCCCTCCACACCCCGCACCCCACAGCTCCAAACCTTCCTCGAACAACCTAGACCTCTACCTTTATTCCTATATAGCCTGTATGTATATATAATAATACATATATATATATACGCATGTGCATGTATTCATATACGTATACCGATACATATAGATACAGACATGGATCTAGATATTGTTGAGTCGAAACCCGAGGTCGATGATGATGTCCTTGCAGCCGCTGTCGCCATCCCAGCATCCCGGGATGACCCCAAACCCCAAACCCTCAACCCTCATGCTGTAACCCTCGACCCGAGACCTTAGACCCTGAAGTACAGCTTAAACCCTCAACCCTAAACCTTAATGCCTAGATCCGAAACCTTCGGCCGTACAGTCAGCATCAAACCCTCAACCCTAAAACCCTAAAGCCCCTTCCTTCTCGTACAGTAACCTGTATAGATCCCTTAAAGAAACTCTAAACCCTAAAGCCCGGTTAAGGATCCCTTAAACCCTAAGAAGCCCTAACCCTAAAACCCAGTTGAGGCTGGTCGGCATCGTGGGACGCGAGCTCTCAGAGTGGTGTACGGCAAGCAACAGGCGCAAAGGGGCCCCAATAATTAGAAGAATAGGGTTTTGGGGTTCCTTATTGTAAGCATAGTATAATATCACCCAAAACCCTATTCTAACTGTTAAGGCCCCTACATTAGGGCTTCGGGTCTGGGTATTAGGGCAACAGTGCTAAGTTTTTGAGGGCTTCAGTGTGTTATAAGAGGTTTATGGGTTTTGCAGCGTTTTATGGTGTCTTGTAAGATTCGATGGGGCTTTATTGGAGGGATCCCGGGCGGATGGGCAAAATCCTGCGACTCGTGAAGTAATCTATGGAACTGTGGCGTACTCGTTGTTACAGGACTTTTCCCATCAGCTGTGCTGGCACGAACAACAAGGAGGAAGCCTGCGGCCATGTGCGGGAATGGTGGAGAGTAGCAGAAATCATCAGGGTTCCATTTCCTGTATCCTTGTGGTGAGAGTAGTTGTAGCTGCCATTGTGGCCATGACAGTCCGCCATTCGGTATTCATTCGAGTCACCACAGTCAAAGAGGCTGTACCAGGCACAACATGCGCCATGCGCGGCAGCAGCACTGCTAATGATGAGGTAAGAGGACTACAAGACGAGCCATCCCTAACACTACATCCTTGGCCAAAGCAGTCGCAGCAACAGTCGCCTAACAAAATCGGTCGGAGCATGCCGCGGGATTGAGGGCTTCAGGGGCAGGGTATGGCTGCTGATCGCTTTGGGTTTGGGCTTGAGGTTTTGGATACCTTCTGCAGCCTGCACCCAGGGCAAGCTACAGCGCAGCTCTGGATTGCGAACGCCGGGCTCCCAGAGTTACTGGCGTCCTTTGGAAGTCTGCTGCTGCTTCTCTCAGTTCTAGCGCGCGAGGATGAAGGTAGACAGGAAACAGAAGTTGCGACATGGCAAGGCCGGTTCGAAAAATTAACAAAGAGGTGGATGTTGTCTGAGGTAAACGATTCTGCCAAGACGTTTTCGTTTTGGAGAGGCGAGCGTTTCCGAAAATAGGGGACCCAAAGGTACCCCCCTAATTTTTCGAAACTCCCACAATAATCCCCAGAAAAGAACCCTTATAGATCCGTTTAAGGACCCCTTTAAGGGAACTCCCAGGTGCTCCCTGGATGAATCATTACCTGCGACAAGCTGATGGATGTGGGCCGGAGCGCCACCTTTCTTGTCACCCTCTCCCTCCCTTCGGGCTCCGGGCTCTGAAACTTGCATTCATTGCTGTGGGTGCTTTGGGCTGAGGGTTGAGGGCTCAAGTTTGGTGCTTTCTGATCTTTATGGGGTTTTAATCAGGAGACCTGGTGGAGCGCAGCGCCAAGCACCTAAGTTCCCGGCGCCCATCCGCTCCTGCATGACCCTGCCATTTGCTTCGCAGGAATGCCAAAGTAGGCTGGAACTGCTGAAGGACCTTGGCCGGGAACTTGGCTTCTGGTGGGGTTCAATAGAGTCGCCCTCGACTCCATTTTCACAGAGCCAGTGCATCCCAGCCGTGTGTGCTATATGGTTCAAAAGGCTTGGAGGGCTTCTTCCGAGACCTTTGACACCACAAGGTCTTTTTACAGGGGTTTCAGGGTTCAGGTTGGCACGTTGGGCTTTAGGTTTAAGCTTTCAAGTTTGATTTTGCTTGGGGAAGAAGGTAGGTCGTCTCAGCTTCACGATGTTACAGAGACCGAAATAATTACCAGTACTATTCTTGGAGTGCCTTATTCTAGTTATAGCAGAAAGGGCCCAGAACTCTGCTCTGATACTTAAGGCCCCTTTATTACAAGTACTATGGGGGCCCAATAATTGGAATAGGGTTCTTTTAAAGAGTTCTTAAAAAGGGTCCTATTAGGGTTACTATAAGGGCTATGATGGGGGGTTTTTGCCGCCCAACTCCTGAGATTCAGCTACAGAAACGCTGGGCTCTCGTCCCAAAGCCCGAACTCTCCGTAAACCCTAGAACCCCAAGAATATAGTATAGGGGACTTAATAGCTAGAGTAGGGTTTTGGGGTATATATTTACTAAAGTTATAATAAGGAGCCCACCCCAAAATAGTACTGGTAATTAGTTCGGCCCCTATACTACACCCCCCATAATAGCCCTTATAGTAACCCTAATAGGACCCTTTTTAAGAACTATTTAAAGGAACCCTATTCCAATTATTGGGCCCCCATAGTACTTGCATTTTGGTGTCTCAGCTTCTCGGCCAGAGTGCATTGCAGGCGGCTGCGTGTATCTCGCTAGGCCGGGCGCTGGTTCCAGCATTTACGGGTTCAAGTGGCTTGGGGTTTAGGGTTCAGGGTTCAGCAGCTCCGGATCGAGCAGCATTATAGTAAAGTTGAATTTACGGTGTTGATATAACACCCACATTTACCTAGAGACCTAAAAGGAACCCTAAACGGAGGGAATCCGAAACGGAACCCTAAACGAAACACCAAAAGGAACCGTAAACGAACCCGAAACGGAAAGAATCGTAAGCGGAGACCTAAAAGGAACCTTGAGAGGGAATCCGAAACGGAACCCTAAACGGAACGCTAAAAGCAACCCTAAACGAACCCTAAACGGAAAAATCGTAAGCAGAGACCGAAAAGGAACCCTAAACGAAACTTTAAACTTACAGTAGGGAATCCTAAACGGAGCCCTAAACGGAACCCTACACGAACCCTAAACGGAAAGGATCCTAAACGGAGACTTAATAGGAGCCCTAAACGGAACCCTAAACGGAGGGAATCCTAAGCGGAACCCTCAATGGAACAATAAAAGGAACCCTAAACGAACCGGAAAGAATCCTAAGCGGCGATCTGAAAGGAAGCTTAAACGGAGGGAATCCGCAATCGGAACCCTAGCAGAACCTTGCAAGGAGTTCTAAACGGAGACCTAAACGGAAACCTAAACGGAACCCGAAACGGAATCCTAAATGGAATCTTAAATTGGACGAATTGTTGGCCTTGGCCGACGAATTTTTGGCCGTGGCCAACGCATTTTTTGTGGTGGCCGACGAATTTTTGGCAGTGGCCGACGATTTTTTGGCCTGGTCTGACGAAGGTCACTGGGGTTTAGACTATAATTTGACTATAATGTGAAAGAGGGTTTAGGGTTCAGGGTTTAGGGTTTCGGGTCTAGGATTCAAGTGGCTTGGGGTTAGAGTTGGAAGTCAAGGGCTTAGGGCTTGGGGTCAGCCAATAGTAGTGTCAACACTCCTTAACGCACAGAATGCTGACGGCGGCTGAAGCTTTTCCTGCTCCCCACCATCAGGAGACAGAAGTCTTTCGGAGCAAAGTGTAGTCAAGTGTTGGTTCAACGTCTGACCGAGTGCAGTGTGTGTTGCCATGACATGATTTTGCTTCCCAGTGTCGTTCTATTACATGTGTTTGCGATCATTCGAGTTCTCGTTATGACCCAAATTTGTGAGGTTCGGAGGTTGAGTTTCTTGGCTTGGCGATTAGGCTAGTGAGCCGCAGTTCGTGAGGCAAGCGGAAGAGGCATGCAATCACCAGCCTTTTCCGTCAGCTCTGGTGCAGTGCGGAACTTCCTACGAGTGCTAGCACTAGTATCCATCGCGCTAGCAACAGTACTGCACAACATCATAGCAGCAGCACTGTCGTACTGCTCTGCCCGCCTTGGTCTCCTTTCTGGCAGCATCCTGCCCAGCTTGGACAGGATCTGTGATCATCTGGAGTTTGTTTTTGCTGGCGATGAGCCGTGTAGGACGGCCGCGCCCTGAGGTCTTCATGGTTACTTAGAACCAACCGGAAACAACAGGAATGTAATTTTCATATTAACAGAATGTCAGAATGAACATGTCTGTCACTGCCATTGCCATGTCGGTGTTTCGCTGCTGCCTCAACTCGTAAGTTGATGTTGTCTACACGGTTGTGGTAGGATATAGTGATGTCAGTTGGGATGGTAATGCTCGATGATGATGGTGGTGCTTCATGTTGATGATGATGATGATGGTGATGATGATGATGACAATGGCGATGGTGATGGAGTGTTGCTGCTGTCGTGCAGTGGTGGAGGTTGTCTTTCCATCAATGCAAGGGTCATCATGACGATGGTGTCGATGACACTGACGATGACACCGACGGCGCCGATGACCAGGATGATGACGATATAGATGATGATAGTGTTGGTGAGACTGCTGGTGCGGCTGGTCATGATCAGGACCATGATGCTGCGCTCTTGATCATGCTGACCGCGAAGATGTTGTTGCTGTTGACCGGTGGCGGTATTTGCCGATTGTGTGAGCTACCATCATCGTTGATATTCTTGCTGTTGTCGCTACTGCCGCAGCATCTACTGTTGTTGCTGCTTTGGTGGTGGTGGTGGTGGTGCTGGTGCTGGTGCGTGGTCGTGGTGGTGATGGTGGTGGCGGTGGTGGTAGTGGTGGTGGTAGTGGTGGTAGTTGTGGTGGCGGTGGCGGCGGCGATGGTTGAAGTTGAAGTTGCCCCTTCTGCTTCCGGTGTTGGTGTTTGTGTTGGTCTTGGTGTTGTTCCTGTTGCTGTTGCTGTTGCTGCTGCTGCTGCTGCTGCTGTTATCACTGTTACCGTCCCCGCGACTACTTGTACCACGGTCTGTGCAACATTGCTTGCGATGTTCAGCATGTTGCTCTATACCACTAATCATTATCCGTGCCGTTCACTAGTTTCATTTGGCGTTTCCCTGCCACCGCACGATTACCATGACTTCACCATCACGGCGGTCCCTAGGTGGACTTGAGTGGGCAGTCAGCGCGAGTCTCAGCTTGTTTAGGGAAAATTCTCATTTCCTGATTCGTTCGGTCTCACACCTCCAGGAGTACGGGTTTGCGTGTGCCTGCAGCGTACCTGTGCCAACCCAACTGAGTCTGCGAAGAGCCGACCCTCAAGAATTGGCATGTGCGTAGCCTATCGCATGTGCCCTTGGATGCAATTGGTGCATCTATGCTCCGACATACGCAAAATAGATCACCGGCAAGCATGCAGAAAGGTTTGGACGATGTGTGTAAGCATCTGCACTTGGGCTTTGTTCATGGTAACCCGAAGAAACACGAAGTGATATGCTGGGAGTGTCGACATTGCTACCAGTACTACGCGTGGAAGAGTGACAAGCTTGTTCTCACCAGTGCCAGTGGATTAGAAATTAGTGGATGCTGTCCTCATCAGTATTTGGCTCAGCCTTATGATGCTTGCGTCTAGCGGTGGGTTGCGGTTTGTGGTCTTGCTGCGGTTGGCATTCACGGTCGTCGTCGGCACGGTCGTCTTCGTCAGTCTCTCGGTACTGAACGAGTGGCGATACTACTGGCATGGTCGTCTTCGTGTTTGTCCTCTCCACCGCACAGAGTGAGTAGTCATGCGCAGTCGAAAAGGCAGAGCAACTTTAGCAGAATCCCGTTTCACGCCATTTCAGAACCCGCTACATCAAAGCAAACGACATCAACAGTATGGTAGCAACAGTTTGGCCAAGTTAAGAAGCTTTACCAAGAGCAGCGCTCTTCAGGTGCCGGCGCCGGTTCAGACCAGTCGAAACCTCAGAAGCCCGAGGAGCAAAACTCTATTCTAGTTATGACGGCCCCAAATGTAGGAGCCTTAATAATTAGAATAGGGTTTGGGGGTATATTATACTATTATAATCAGCAGCCCCCAAAACCCTATTCTAATTCTTGAGGCCCCTACATTACATGACGTTTCACCTGGACCTGTTCATTGGTTGTCCGCTTTGGCGTGATGTAGACCAGTGATTAGTAACAGCTCTCCTTTAAGAAAGGCCTCAGTAAGGACTACACTAGGGATCCTACTATTTGGGCCTCAATAAAAGGTTTTTTTTGCTACACTATTTTGGGGTTCCTTATTGTGATTCTAGTATAATGGGCCGCAAAGCCCTATTCTAATTAAACAGGCCCTATATTAAGCCGTCGCGCGGGGTTTTGGAACTTTCGGCGTGCATCATGTACCCCTCCACAGGTGGAGCAGTGACATCCGAATCCCTACGTTCTGAGAGGTGAGGCTAGACAGCTTCCCTTGCTCCTAAACCTGAGAAATACCATCATTTCCCGAAACCTAAACTCTAAACCAATCTGCAGGCGGAAATGAGGGGACAAATAAAACCCAAGCCCCAAACCCCAAAAGCCATAAGCCCTAAACTCTAAACCCGCAATGCCCTCAACCCTAAACTCCTAAAGTCCTAAGCCCGAAATCCCAGACCTTAAACCCCCAAAGCCCTAAAGCCTAAACTCCGGCAGCCCTAAACCCAAGCCACCGTTCCACCGCCATGGAAGCCCGACAGTCCTGAGGTCACGCCCTGACGACGCAACAGTGCTGTCAGTTTGTTCGCACCTCAATGCTCCGGTTGTCCGTGAACCTTAAACGTCGTATCCGCAACGATGAAGTCACTAGCTTTGAATCATCATCATCATCATCATCGTCATCTACTTCTACTCTCACTCCTTCCCGTATTCCTACTCCTACCACTGCCGCTGCTGCTGCCTTCCCCTCCTCCTCCTCCCCCTCCTCCCCCTCCTCGCCCCTTCTCCGACGACGACGTTGACGATGACGACGACGTTGACGATGATGGCGACGACGACTTCATGCGTATCCCTGCAGCATTCTTACTCCTGCTGATTTGCTATTCGTAATGTCTTTACCGTTCTCCCTGTACTGCTACCATGGATCTAATTCTCGTTCGTATGTTCCGCGCGATATTGCAATAGCCCACAAACCCAACCGAGGCTAACATCCTCAGCTGTAAACCTTTACCGAATCCGGTTGCCTTTGTTGGGATGGAGGCCTGCGCAGAACAGCAGCAAAGCTGCGAAGGGCGGAGCGCTAAGCTGGGATTGTACTCTTAGGGCTTGGAATTCGGGCACGGTCTGCGGAAAAGACGGTTGCTGTTGATAGTCACAATGCTGAGGACTGCCAGAAGACTGGCAACAATTGCAGCAGTCGAAGGCTAACAAAGCAGCATGATAGCGGCTGTGCTGAAGATATTCAGGAAAGAACACTACACAAAGCGATGTTACTTAAAGTGCATGGCCAGTTCGACAATAGGGGACAAGGTCTGCCGATATCATTTGGCTTCGAAATCAGGGAAGTGCAAAATCTTAGCGCCTCTAGAAATTTCACATCCGAAGCGTCATTCGCCAAGTCGAACACAACAGTACCAAATGTGTGTTTCACGTGTAGGAGCCTGAGAGGCTGAGAGGCCTTAAATAGTCGGATCCTTATTAAAAGGACCCCAAAACAAGGTACCCCTAATCTTCGGAAGCTCCCACAATAATCCCCATTATAGATCCCTTTAAGGACCCCTTTAAAGGAAGCGTTAAGGGTACCCCTAATTTTCGGAAACTCCCATTTCACATCCGAGAGGTACGTCTTCAGGATCGCGAAGTCAGTACTGGACTGGCACGGTGGCTCCTACATCACAGGCAGGATATGCGATCCGCAAAACCCTAAACCTCAAGCTGAAAGCCTAAAACCCTAAAACCCTGAACCCTAAAGTCTAAAGCCTAAATCCCCAAAGCCCCTAACCGCTAAACCTTGAAAGGAACCCAAAACGCTGAATCCTAAACCCAATTGATCCCTTAGAGGAGCCCGAAAGCCTAAACCCCGACCAGGCCAGTGCTCCGTGGTGAGAGTCTTCAGAATGGAGCCGACAGCACCGCAGAAGCCCGGAGCCCTGTCTCCATAGGGACTGGAAGGGTCCTTTCAGTAGAGTAGTGTATGGTATAGTATGGTATAGTTATAGCATGGTATAGTACGGTGCAGTAAGCAGTATTTCAGTTCCCGTATCCGACCACCTGTCGTTTCTGCCTGGCGCCTTGGGTCTTGATAACATCAGGTTGAGGGTTCTGCAGTGTGGATCGTAGCCGCCTGCGGAAAAATACAGCGAAAGCAGGAGGGGCTTTCGGCTGCAGCTAGTTGCTCGACCCAGGCCGACCGTGCCGGCCAGCCTACCGACAGCACCTCCTGCACGCTGGCCCAGAGTCGGATGTTTTTCGGTTTTCGTGGTTGTCTCTGTGGTCATCCTAGTCCTCTTGGTCGCGAAGGGGGTGGTGGGGCCCGCCGCCGTCGTCGTCGCTGTTGTCCGCATCGTTATAACAATATCACCATCAATCATGAATGCCACCGTCGTTACCATCAATACTTCTCCCTCATCAGTTTTCACCTTATGCTCCTCTGCTTCATCCTCGCCATCATCGCCAACAGCATCAATATCAATATCAATATACATCAACATCGACATCAATATCAATATCAATATCAATATCATCATCATCATCATCATCGTCAGCAGCAGCATCAGCATCAGCATCAGCGCCAGCGCCAGCATGAGCATGAGCATGAGAATGAGCATCAGCATCAGCATCAGCATCAGCATCATCAACATCATCCTCATCATCGTCAAAATCATCACCATTTTCTGCGTCATCACCGTCATCATCAGCATCATCACCGGCATCACCATCAAGATTACATGATCATCGTCAGCACCACCACCACCACCACCTCCTTTGTCATCGCCATCATCATACTCATCCTCATCATTTTTGTCATCGTCATCGTCGCCATCGTTGTCTTTGCCATTGTCATCGTCGTCATCATCGTCCAATGGTTGTCTTCGTCATTGTCGTCATCATCATCGTTATCATCAGCAGCAATTTCGTCGTAATCATCAACACAACCAGCAGGAGTGCTGCACAATCATGGCCATTGCCCTCTTCACCTTTATCTTCTCCTTAAGTCATGGGTCCGGCTTATCTTTCAGGACCATCATTGAAGGGCGGGCGACGTGACTGCCAAATTAGCAAATCCTGCGCCAAACCCTCCTAAACCCGAACACCCTTAAGCATTCTTCATCAGCGAAGCTTTCTTACGGCGTTGAGGTGACGACCCTTCCCGCGGCCCTGCCGACTCTGCCACCGACTTTGCCGCCGGCACCCACGCCACGTCCGCAGCACTTGACTCATCCAGTGATCGAGGCACCCAAAACCCCACAAAATCACATCCCTACCACCCCTATAAGAACCCCATAAGAACGCTATAAGAACCCCATAGTACCACCCCTATAATATACCCTACAAGCAAGCCTGGAGAGAATCCCTGTTCAGAGTCTGAGGCTGCCCCCTCTGACGACAAGAAGGCTGGAGCCGTCAGAACAAGAGGCCCAAGGGGGCTTCTCCAACCTGCTACAAGCAATACAGGGGCCTTAATAATTAGAATAGGGTTTTAGGGCCCATGATACTATAAAAATAAATATTTAATACGGAACCCCCCACCACAGTATAGGTAATTATTGAGGCTCCTATATTAATGCTTCTCAAGTTTGGTTTCCTGAGGGATTGAGGGCCAGGGCCTGCTGATTCGGGCTGTGATTTTGAAGGCTCAGCTAACCCTTACCCATAGGCCCCATAGTAGTTCCTTTTTGGGATTACCTTATAGGATTCTAGATATGAACCGATGGGTAGCTTCCGAAGTTCAATCGAAGCTGTGGCCGTCTCTAGGCGGAGAGCCTCCTCTTCCACTGCAGCAAGCCTGTGAGACTCGGCTGCAGTCCTAAACCCTAAAACCCTAAACCCTAAACCCTAAACCCTAAGCCCTAACCCTTAAAACCCTAAACCCTAAACCCTAAACCCTGGATCTGCTGGTCGAACAAGGAGCGCTTAAAAAAAAAAAAACCCTAAACCCTAAACCCTAAACCCTAAGCCCTCGGTCTTCGGGGCTCGGTTTGAGCATGGACGGAGCGGGCCGCAAGATACGGGGTCCCCCTGCAAAACCTAGGCTAGTAACACTAAGTAGCAGGGCTTCTATGTTGGCCTCATCCAGGCGGGGTTCGTAGGCAAGATAGTTAATTATATTGGGCTGGCAGATAGCGCATACATGCTGATTGGCCTTCACATCAACCGCAACTTCAAAAGCGTCGACGACAGACAGGCCCCAATGTCCTGCTGCGTTTTTCTTATCCGAAGCAGCACTGGAAACTGAGGAGTTTCAAGAACAGCACCTTCACGCATCTTGCCTGCAGAAGCGCTTGGCACAATTGTTTGTGGGTCCTGCTGTCATTGGGCCACAGTCTGGTTTCAGCCGAGTGGCGAGCACTTTCAATTAAAACAAAAAGCGGAGTGAGGACATGGTGACAATTCTGTAATGTTCGTGTAATGTTCATGGAAATAAGACTGGGGGCAAAGTTGCAATAGCCATAACAAGTAATACTGTAGTAGTACAATTCAGAATAGAGAAAGTCCACAATTGTGTAGATCCCTTTTCCCGATCCTGTGCCATCTGGGTAGCCGGAGGTGGAGAGAGAGGCCCCTGAGCAAACTGCGGCACGAGCAGAGGGTGCAGAGGGTGCAAGCTACGTCCAGACTTTGAGGAGGTTTAGCTCTTACCCAGACCCCCGGGAGGATCTAAAAAGTAGATCCCCTAATTTGGGGCCCTATACTACTAAGGGTACTTTATAGGAACCCCCGTTGAGGGATCTACTTTTTGGATCCTCCCGGGGGTCTGGGTAGATAGGGTTTAGAATCTTAGATGGTCGGATGGAGGGTTCCGGCTTTACAGGCTAAGCATTCCGAATTTCTTGGGTTCAGAGTTGAAATCCTCAACGCAAGCCACAATCCCGACGTTCTATTCTGAACCCCAAAGCCTCAGCTCCTTATAGCAACCCTGATCGTACCCCTTGTCGAAACCCCTGAAGCAACCCTACCCTCCCTACGGCCCTAAACCCGAAGCCCTAAGCCCTCGAGGTCACAGCGAACCTCTTGGCTCAGACCTGAGACAAGGGCAAACCTTCCAGTGTTCCTAGTACCAGTAGCATTCTGATCGGGTGGTATCAGCTTGTTAGTTAGTGTACTAGGCAATGTTGTTGTGGCTCCGGTATGCTACTGTTGTGATTATGGTTATGATTATCAGCAGTATCATCGGGGATAGTTTGTCTGTTGTGACTTACCTCATCTGTTTAAGAGCTTTTCTGATTAAAACAACTTGATTGCTTTGTCATCGGTAGGAAGCGGATCGATGCTCTTCTTGGGGCCTCAGAGGCTCCAAGTATAGCCTTCTCCGACTTTGGGTTCTCCAGAGGGGGCTGGGACAGGCCGCAGCCTTTCGGCCCATTTTACATCCCACTCACGTCCTCCAGAAATGAACCTGGGCCGAGCTTGAGAATCCTTTTTGAGCTTTAGTATAGTGCAGTGTAGTATAGTGTAGTATCACATTGTACAGTATGGTATCGTATCCCATGGTATAGTACAGTAAAGTATCGTGCATTACAGTATCGTATTGTATAGCATCGTATACTTTCGTATAGCAGTATCGTATAGTATCGTATAGTATAGTGTCGCACAGTATAGTCAAAACTCGAAAGAGCCTTTTCCGCTCGATCCTTGAAATGCGCTTCAACGGGCCTCGAAGCGCAGCCAAGGAACTAGTCTTCGGGGCACGTCTGTCGAGCAGTTCCTCGTCTGCAGCCGGGTTTAGGGTTTAGAACTTGGGTTTAGGATCTAGGACTTAGAGTTTGGGACTTCGGGTTAGGATCCAGGATTTAGGACTTAAGTGTGGGGTTTAGGACTTAGGGCTTAGGACTACGGGTCTAGAGTTAGCCGTCTCGGAGGCTTTACAACCTTGAACCCTAAATTGGCCAAAACACAGAAGACTGAATAACTAGACTAGAGTCTTGCGGTTTGTATACTCTGGTTTCTATATCTGTATTCGGACACCGAAAGAACTCCTTACTGGGCACTCAGACCCCATTTTTCAAGCCCTGAACCATACGCCTTCCTTTGACGAAGCTGGGCGACTGATGCAGCTAAGGCACCACCATGATCGGTGACTGCAGCTTTGCCGGCACAGTTTGGGTTAGTTCCCCCTTCGGGTTCAGGGCTTAGATTGCAGTCGCAGTCCTCTAGTGATCCAGCACTCGGCCCTACTATGCCTACACTCGTCCCTTCTGGTATCTGTCACTGTACAGGGATTTGCCTAACGTAAAGTTCGTCAAATTACTCAGTAGGCCTTCTGCAAGCTCAGTGAGTTGAGTTCACTGTGAAACAACAGTCTCTTTCGAGACACGCCTCAACCATGCTTCTTCCTACGTTTCTCGCGATGGCAAGAGAAGCTCAGGTGAAGATGGACATGTGCCCCTCGCCAGCGGGCACTACGGAAAGCAACTCGTGCAGGCCTGCCCATGGCAGACCTTGCACAGCCCTGCAACACAAGTGCCAAAGGTCCGCTCAAGATGTGTTGTTAGACGAACCTCATTACAAACTGCTCCATGGACCTTCTTGCTGCTTTGGACAGCCATCCCAGCCTTTGATTGTCGAAGAAGCTGCCGTGCCAGGCATATCAAGCCTGCAAGGCCGGGCCGCGTAGTTCGGTTAATGTGGGGTTTAGGGTTTAGGGTCTTAGCCGCTAGCCGCTGGTTGAGTGTTGGGGAGCTGCAGTGACATCTCCGACCCGGAAGGGCAGCAAGAAGAAGGGCATTCACGCCACACCAGCTTCGGATTTGGTTGCTGGCGACTGCATGCCAAATCCCACTTCTAAAACTCCTCATGTAGGGGCCTTTTACTTAGAATAGGGTTTTGAGGGCTCCTTATCATAAGTCTAGTAAAATACACCCCAAGCCCAAACCTAATTATCACACCCGAAACCTCGGACCGGCAACACTCACGAACTTTCTTCCAAGAAGTGCCCTCTGTGAGCCTTAAACCTTAGACCAACCATTCTCGATCTGGAGTCCCGCATTCTCAAACCTCGGACACGCCTGCCTAAAGGCTCACAAAACCCTAAGTCCTAAACCCTAAACCCTAAACCCTAAAACCCTAAGTCCTAAAGTTCTCAACCTCCCTAAATATCAGAAGACAACCCCTCCGGCCCTCCACTTGAAACCGCTTATCAAGGCCGTTAAACCTAAAACCCTGGACCACTGCAAGCCCGACGAAACCACATAGAACCATTGTGAGAGAGCATGAGCCGCTATAGAACACCTAAACAGAGTCACTTAATATGAAGATCTGACGAGTTAGTGTATGCGCGTTTCCCCTTATAGTGCCTGTATACAAAACGCATATGGTGCCCGCATAGCTTTACAGAAACATATCCCCACACCCTATTTTAATTGCCAAGCCTGAAACCCGAAGCCCTAAACCCCATTTCAATTACTGAGCCGAGAGGATGGGGGAGCGCTTCCTTCCAAGCAGCCCACGAATCAGCAGCGATGGGCAGAAGTTACGTTTTTCCAGCGGCTTATCTGGAAATTAGGGTTGCTGTAGGGGTTTTGGGCTTTGTGTGTAGGGTGACCGGCTATTTAGAGGTTCGGTGTTTTTGGGCTTTGGGTTTAGGGGTTACTTTGCATTTCGGGCTTTGGGTGCAATCTGCGATGTAGTGGCTTTCGGGCTTTGGGTGTAGGGTTATCCGGAAAGTTTTTGGCCTGTGCGTTTGGGCCTAAGGCAGGATGCAGGAGTTTTGTTTTGGCGTCTCAAGTCTCTAAACTCTAAACCCTAGGTTCAGGGTTGGGTGTACCAGAATGATGAAACGAGGCCCTTTGCCTAGTCTACGGGCGCTTGACATGCAGGTTCCACCAAGGAAAGCAAAACCTCCCGGTGGCCCCCGCGTATCTGCATCTCTGTTATATGAGGCGCATGGCAGCAGCTGTACAGGGCACGAACAAATAGAGTGTGAGGTAGCACAAAGGAGAAGAAACGGCCAGACTGGACGAATCTTTTCGTTCTTTCGGGTGAGTAGGCTCATGTTCGGCAAGGTGCGTCCTTCCTCAACACCCGGTGTTCGGTAACATGGCCCAGACGCACAAAGCCCTGAGAAACGCACACCACACAAGACACGAGCATCTCCCAAACTGAGGTTCGCATACTCGATGGTCAATACAGGAATGGGCTTGTGCATACTGCCACAAGAAGCAGATCGCCTTAACGAAGGAGCTGGCAGCTTATGGGTGCGCGACTGAGACGAGAGGTATGTGACAACTTTAAGAAGCAGCCTCCTTTGCTTCCAAGATAAGGTGGGCATCTATCTGGGTGTTCCTCGGCTGGCAGTGTGAGGATGCGGCCAGCACGCTGTTCCCTTCAGTTTACATTCCTAAACCTGCAACCCTATATCCCCCACTCAGATTTTCGCGCAGGTCTGTGGCGCTGCGCAGCTGGTATGCCCACTTGTGCGGACCCCCGGTTTGTGTTTTTGTAGGGCCAACCTGGCCGGGTCCTACTTCACCTGCAGGCGTATGCTGAGCATCAAATAAGAAATTTTGTGGCTCTACTGTGGGGAGAAGTTCTTACGGGTTCAGCCCGCTCCACGCGCTCAGCGAATTTCACCAGAGGCCGGCAAGCTATCCGACAGACATGCGAGTAGCTTTGGGCGGCGCCGTGCTTTGGCTGCAGCTTTCATCTCACGTCCCCGGACATAGTTGAGGCAGAAGGCTTAGAGGTCGGGCTGCAGCGTCTTCAACGACGGTTCATAATGCTTTCGCGGCTAGTTTGCATGCACAAAAGATCTGGTGCAAAGCACCCGAGCACCAGATCGCAAACAGTACCTGCACTGTGGATTATCATCCGGGCAATTCAAACCGCCACCCTCAATCCGAAACGGCTTGGTTTTTGGCAAGGCCCTTTCATCGTCGCCGGCAGTGTCTTGTCCATCATCGGGCTGGTCTTCCTGAGATGCTCGGACTGAAGAATCTCGCAAGTATCGTTGTGCCTGACTTCCTGCACTCCATACATGTCCAGGCAAGCATGAACGACCTCCAAGGACAGGCCAGTATCTCCGGCTGGCCTCTCACATACCTTGTCGCCTCTCGGCTTGAAGGTGTCTCAGTTTTCGCGTGGTCTATAACGAGAAGCCATGCCACCCCGGCTGCTGATACCGCCATCAAGTAGTCCGAAGGGGAACAGGAAAGAGTCAGAGCGAAGAAGTCCAACAGCCTTCAAGAATGGCAGATGACAACTAAGACACGAGAAAAACACGAAGGCAACACACACAGCCGTTTCACGGCCAAGAGCAAGACCAACAAGATAAAGCAATATGGGGAGCACTGTCGAAACACCCACTCCTTCTCGCTTAGCCACCAACACCAGCAACACAAACTGAACCACCACCACCACCACCACCAGCAGCACAGCAGCGTCATTGCAACAGCATCAGCGACAAGGGCAGCAACGGTTTCGACAACGACGAAGACCACAACGACGACGACGCCGACGACGACGACGAGAAGGATTGCGACCACCAGCGCGAGGATGAGAACTGGAGGGCAAGATGAGGCCGAGCATGACGACGTTGCTTACGACAGCAAAGCCGACAACTACGGTGCCAGCAGCAAGAGCCGCAGCAGCAAGATCATCACCATCACCGCCAGCAACACCATCACCACGGCCATCAACCTCAAAACAGTCTCACTATCAGCAGCATCACACATTTCACCACCATCACCACCATCACTGCCATCACCGCCATCACCACCATCACCACCATGACCCCCATCACTACCATCATTGCCATGATGCCGAACCCTACTGTCTCTCGCAGCAGCAACATCAAGGACACGACGACATGTCATCTTCAAGAGTAAGCCGGTGGCAGGCACTCTGGTGGCCATGTTGGGCGGCACAGCAGAAGCAGCACCAGCAAGAGTCATGTTACATTGATGAAGCTACGAGCAACGGTATTGACAGGTCACCATTAAGAGAAGGAATCATGTACTCAGCCACATGGTGCGAGCATCACAAGAATGACTACAATAAAGAAGCAGTATGTGCAGCTTTCACGGAGCTCGTCCGAGTGATGACTTGTGGCAGCCGCAGCAAGACTAACTACTTGTAGTAGCGAATAGGCAGAAAAGGCTTCTGGTACCGAGACCAAAGACACTGAACTAGGTGTAATCGGGGGATCGTTGGAAAGCACGAGCTGCTGTAAAAGCATCGCAAGGTTCTCCAGCCTTACCGAGCATGGCGACATACAACAACCACGAGCAGCTACAAGGAAGCAACAGAGCAAGCCTGAAAACAGGGATATCAACGATGTCCAGGAACAACTAGCAGAAGGACCGGCACAAACTTGAAACTCACACACAAGATCCCTCAATCACTTTTTTGATGCTCCACTCCAGGCACTGCTTGTGGCCCAGGTGTCCTTGCCCCTCGGATGCTGAAGTAAAGGAGGTGGTACCGCATCCAGAACAAATTTAAAAAGTATTCCTTAGATCGTAGGAAAAGGTTCAGGGGCTACTGGGGGACTTAGCACCTCATAATAATTTAATAGCCGGACAGACATCCTTCGAGAGCCCGTTTTCCACCAAGCAGAACCCCATAAACCAGTAAAGTACCCTACCAGAGCTTGAAGCACTTTCATAAAGAACAACTCTTCAGCCCCTCATAAAACACTACCAAACACTACAAAGCCCAATAAATACGTAGAGATTCTTTCAGGAACCTCGCCTTCTCAGCGCACAACGGTTTGCCAGCAGACTTGTACTGCGAGAAGGGAGGAAGCCCCAAGGACCGAATTTTAGGGTTCCTTTTAGGGATCCTTTAAGGGCTCCTCTAAAGGTTCTAAAAGGGTTCTTTTAAAGGTGTGGTTCCATTAAGGGTTCCTTTAAGAGATCCGTCAAGGGCTTCTTTTGGGTTGTGGCATTTTAGGGATTTAGGATTTCGGGGTTTGGGGGCTTAGGTTTTCGGGGTTGAGAGGCTTTGGAGTTTAGGGTTTTTGGGTTTGGGGGTTCAAAGGTACGGGCTTTGGTGTACAGGGTCTTCGGGTTGCAGATTGGAGTTTGGTGTTCGGGTTTCGGGTTGAGTTCTTTTGCGGGGTCAGGCGCTTGCTCATGCACAGAGCGTCCGTCCGTCCCTCTCTTCATGTCTCTTCCTCTGCACCTGTGTATAGGGTTTATGGGTGTATGATGCTGTATACATACCTTTGATTTGCCAATGTGTGCGATGAGAACCTGTGTACATGTTTGTCAGTATTGTGTGTGTGTGTGCGCGTGCGCGCGTGTGTGTTTGTCCGTCTTTGTACTTACACCGGGAGATTCCATAGGGACACTTGCTGCACTGTTCTCCTTGCTTTCTTCAGTACTGGCCCTGTTCTTCTTCCCGCATGTTCTCCAAACGTCAGGATACCAAAGAAAAAGATGCAGCAGGAGTTGTGAGCGCCTTCGTCGCGATGCTCGGGACCCAAGTGTTTGCTTGCATTGGCCATGCCATCCCCTACTGTAAGCCCTAAAGCTTCAGCACAAAAATTAGAAACAGGCAACAGAGACACAGCGGACCAGAGCAGGGAGCTTGCGTGGTGACTTGTCAACTCTGCGGAGTTGGGAGCGTAGAATTCAGGACTGCGATTCTGTCCAGAAGAGGTGAGCTGACCGTTCTAGCTGTCTGGCTGTGATGTCGGCGTCTTTTTTGGTGCTCTTGTGTGGTGAACCATGTTTGTTTGCAGTGTTGGTGATGGCCCGCCAGCAAACAACCCAGATGGTCAGGCAGATGCAAGCTGGCAGCCAGATTGCCTGCGCTGCTGACGGATCTGCTGAATCGGGCCGAAGAGCTTGGCGAGCTGCGCTGTTGTCCACGAAATTGTCGGTACAGGCTGCCATCGGCCTGCACCCTCATCAGCCTGCTAGGTGCAGGTGTGCCTGGATCACTAGATTCAAAATCAAGACTCACGATCAAAGCGAGCTTCTGAAGATGCCAAAGGAGGCAAAGACAGCAGCAGGCGTCAATCCGGGAGAAGTCTTGTGAGAAGATATTTCGACAGGTTGATTCCGGGCCCAAATCAGGCAGACGATCGAGATCGATATCGTCGAAGACAGCAATGTTAGGGCTGCCGCCGATCTTTCTGCGAATTCCAGACCCCAGGGATCCCGCGGGCAAGAACAACAGGGAGTTGCAAAACGACAGCTCCCTAAGCAGCTTCTTGTATCCAATCCACCGAGGCACACTTTTCTGGGATCCTTGTCTGCGGTACTCGTCGTCGCCCTACATGCGGACTTGGGAATCGCACTGCGTAGAGTTGCCTCTGTCCTCTGTCATGGTGAGCTGAGGTCATCATCGCCACCCACGAGCCCCTCCGCTGCACTATCAACAACATGGTCGCCAAACCCTAAACCCCCCTCTCAACAGAATAACCGAAACGCCGAGCCCCAACATTCAGTCTTGTCCGATGCTGGTGATGGAACGAAAGCTTCGACTGCAGACCGAGGATGGCCGTGTACGTGCAGCAGCTTGGATTCCTTCGAAGATGTTGCATGTACACGTTTCAGGGTGCGGGTGCAATGACGAGGGAGGATCGCTCTGAACGCACAGGTACACTTGCTTCATGTTCGTTCTGGCAATCACCTGCGCGATCGTTTGCAACTCTGCAGACGAGGACGCGAGAGTGGAGTGGTCCCTCATGTGTACAAATCGTAGTACCCAGCCCCCAATACTCAATACTCCCAAGCCAGAAGCCATGATAGCGCGGTGCCCTCGACCCAGCGCAACATCACGGCAAACCCTTATCCCTACACCCTGAACCGCGAGAACCTACAGGCCCCGCAGCCGTTTCACCCCAAAATCCTAGACGCCCTCAGCTTTTTTTTTTTTTTGAGGGGGGGGGGGGGGGGGGGGGGTTTTATATTTTTTTTTTTTTAATTCCGCCCCACAACTTGTTTTTTTTTTCAAAGCCCCACACCAAAATAAATNCCCCCACTCCCCACACCCCCCCTCCCCCCCCCCCCCCGCCCCACCCCCACCCCCCCCCCCCCCTTTTCCCCCCACAATCTTCCGTTTCTTTTTTTTTTTTTTTTTTGGGGGGGGGGGGGGGGGGGGGGTGGCGTATTATAATTATAGTATTATAATATACCCCCAAACCCTGTTCTTATTATTAAGGCCCCAAAAGTAGAAGCCTTAAGCCCTTCAGGAGGACACCAGCCACCTCGAGAACTCGGATCCGATCACCACGGCCGAGGCCTGGAGCTACGCGGTATTATTATGATAATTACTAATTCTTATTCTTGTTATTATTGTTACTATTATTTTGGTATTACTACTGAATTATGATTCTGATTCCCATCATTATTGTTACAAGTAGTACTACTCTTGTGTTTTTTTTAAGTGCGCATGTGTATGTTTGTGTGGGGTGGGGGGGTTGTAGCAGGCATAATGTAGGCGGCGAATAAGTATTAATCTCTACACTCTAAGCCGTCATGGTCATAGTCCTTATGCGAATCATGAAGGTCAAGCTTCAGGGATGTGGGTGAGTCGCTTGCAGAGACGTTCGTTCGGTGCTGCGGGTTGATGATTCGGCAGAAGTCTAGTGTTGAAGGTTGAGGCTTGAGGTTTGCTTCGATATAATTGGAGTTTGCAGGTGTACTCAGATCAGGGCTTCGGCTTTAGGCTTTATTCTCCGAGGTTTGGTCTAGTGTGTCGCAACCCTCCAGCAATGCTGTACTATGCCGTGCTGAACCCTAAACCCGGGGATGATCATCATCCATTTGCTGCATGTTGTTTTCGACGGTTGAGGGCTTACGTTGCAGGGCTGTTTACAGTACTGTCATATGTTACCGGGCAGCGCTTGTGGAGACTTTGTAACCTTCCACACTTTCAGGGGCCCTCAAGTTACCACAAATGGGGGATTCCGGTCTACCGTTTGAGATCCGCAGAATCCTAGAGTAACAGGACCGTGTTGTTGCAGGTCTGTGGCAGCTTCATGCTGGATCCAAGCGGAGATCAGGCGCGGGGCAGCCTGACTTGCTGGCAAGAACAGTTCCGGTAGAAGTGTCCGCTAAACGTTAAATACCTAAATCAAATCCCTAAACCCCCAGACCCCTGAACACCTAAACCCCAGAGCCCTGAACCCAAACCCTTAAACCCCTAAACCCCGGACCCGTAACGCATAAACACCCCTAAGCCCTAAACACGAAGCTTCCGCTAGAGATCAGCCAGAGATCTTCGTTGGCAGATCTGAGAGTTCTGTCCTCGAAGCCAAAGGCCTACAGAGAAGTTGCTGTTGCTTAGGATGTACTATGGTAAGGTAGTACGATATAGTACAATATGATATCACATAAGATAGCATGCATCATATCATATCGTATCATATCATGTCATATCACATCATGTCATGACATTTGATGCCGCCCCCCAATTTGGTCTCAGCATGAGGACTTTCTTTGGGTTTGTGTTGGCCGACTTTTCTACTACGTGACTTGGCTTCATTCCTTTTTTTAGAGTCCATGCCAGCATATCAGCGCACGGCTGAGTGTAGAGCCCAAGATGTCTTGAACGGGTACATTGCTGAGGCGGAGACCATGAATTTTTCAATCGGTGAGGCATCCCAAGGTGTCGCCAAGAAAGGCAGCTCCAGGTTTAGGAACCCTCGCCAACAGCTGAGGTTTCTACGTCTGTGACGGTGTTCTTGCATCTCGGCTACACAATTGATTTCTCGAAAGCCGACCCTTGAAGCCCTCAGTATGCCCTGTTCCTCTCTCGCGGTTTAGGGTTTGAGGAGTGACAATCTTCAAAGACACCTGCGCGGGCCGGTATGTTTTTTCTCAGCGAGGCTGTTTGAGCAGGCAGAAGTCGCTGAATTTCGTGCAAGTGAGGTACTACTACATCCGGGACACATTGCAAATAACGGCAGAGGCCGCTTCACGGTGCAATGGGGCGATGTTGATTGTTCTGACACTGTTCAAGCCGAACAGAAGTAGGTGATGTGCTAGTGCTGGTTGTCGTCTTGTCGAAGAGTGCTGATGCTTGTACACACTGAAGCCATCGTGGCAAGAAGTACTCTTGCTACTTGTTTCTGAGGAGTCTACGAGAACGGTGGCTAGACTCGTCAGATATCCACGGACTTTGCTCATACTGTTTCATCTCGCAGAAATGCTTCGAGGAGCAACTGAACCCGTACTTTTGTGAGGCAACCTGTGTGGCCGGGTTTGTGTGCTTTAGCCATTCATGCGCGAGTTGTTCAGCTTTGCGGATCTTGTAGACTGTATGCTCCGTGTTTTATTCCGAGGTGTCGAAAATCCAAGCGCCTACCCCTAAGCCTCAAAGCCACTAAGTCCAAGCTCCTCCGGGCCCGTAGCCCCGGAGGGCCTGCAAGCCCTGAGCTCCCAAACTCACCGACCCCAAAACCCAAAACCCAAAAACCTAGAGCCCCGAAGCCAATCGAAAGTCTTAAACCACCCAAGAAAAGAGCCCTAGAAGCTTTAAGCTCCAAAAGTCCGAAACCTCGAAACGCTCGGAAGCAAATCCTAATTCCAAGATCCTATTTCCAAATCCTAAATCCAAAACCCTAAACCCAAGATCCTAAACCCAAAATCCTAAACCCAAAGGGGGAGCTCCGCGTGAAGCTGGCCAGCCTGGTGATCGCCGCGCAGGTGGTGGGCGCCTTGGTCTCGGCCCCCTGGCGATCAAGAGTTTTAGGGTTTTCCTAGACCCCCCCAACTACCCAATATACGCCAAATACCCACTATTAAGGGCCATCGGGCATTTTCCATAAGCCATGACACCCGACACATCTGGATTCTGCCAGAGCATCCTAGGTACCTGCCGGAAGATCTTCGAACACTTTTGGCTCCTGGCCAGCAGGCTTGTGTTTGTCACACATCCTCATCCTCATCCTCATCCTCATCCTCATCATCATCATCATCAGCATCAGCATCAACATCAGCATCATCACTATGATCATCGTCATCGTCATCATCTCCTTCATCTTCAGCACATTCTCATCTTCCTGCTCCTCGTTGTCCTCGTCCTCCTCCTGCTCGTCCTCCTCATCGCGACAGGCCACCAGAGACCAGATCTCGGGTTCCGGCGTTCAGCTTTCGGGGGTGCGGGCTTTTGGGTTCCGTTGTGCTTTAAGATTCTCGGATCCGGAGTGCCGGGTTTGGTGTGCAATTTAGGGTTTCTGGCGGCTTTGGCCTTTCTGACAGTTGCTCTGTGGGTACGATTTCTGGTTTTACCTTCCTTCCTCCTGTTATTCCTATGTTGGTTGTGATTCTTTTTCTTGCTTCTCATCTGGCTGTGATTGCCATTCCTGTTGCTGTTTTCGTCTTACTTGCCTACAGTTCTTCGTAGTCAAAACTTGGAACCCCAAGCCCTAGACCCTAAAGTAGGGCCTTAATAATTAGAATGGGGTTTTGGGGTTCTCTTATTATCATTATAGTATAATGTACCCCTAATCATTAAGGCCCCTGCATTAGACCCCCAAGAGAAGCCCGGCTCAGGAAGGAAGCCCGTGATCTACGCGGCCTGCGCCATCATGTCTCTCACCTTCCTGATGTACGTCTGGAAGCCTGGCCCAAGCCCCCTTTTAAGCCTATGGGCCCTAGAGCCTAACGGTTAACATTAGAGGCCCGAAGCTCCAGGAAAGAACCCAATGTTTTCCGGAACCCTTAAGCGCGCCAAAGCCCGAAGCCGTCAGGCTGTAGAGAGTGTCTCTGACTTTTTGTTTTCTTTCTACGGGTCTGGTCTGAGGGCTTCAGGGGTTCAAGCTTTTCCGAAACGTTCGGAACGTATTTCTTCTTGGCGCGAGGGAGCTGAGCTTCGTTGGGATTTTGCTTTCGGACAGTTCAGTGGGAATGCAGAGAGTCGAGTATGTATCAAGTTGCTACCGCAGTGGTCATGTCATGGATCCCTTTGATGCCCGACATTGCCGAGGGTGCCGCTGCTTGCACGCCAGTTGTCTCAAATCAGCCATGCAGTTTTTGCGCATCATGTTCTTAAGCTATACGGATTTGGCTAAATTGGGGATCCCTTTACCTTTTGCGGTTTCGGTTTCCTCGTGTGCAGAATGTCAGCCCCAAAAAGGATGCTTCTTCCTTCACACCTCCGGACCCAGACATTGCCGGGCTGTTTTAGCATTCAGTGCCAAAGGTGTTTCCTTAGTCTGTACATGACCCGATACTCGTCTGCTTCTTCCCTGACTTCAGCTGTAGAATGTATCGCCCCGCCCTGAACCCAATACCCTACTTGGAGGTTCATGGGTAGTTATAAGTGGTGTTATAAGTCCCCTAATATGAGTTATAAGTATAGTTACCCTACTTATAACCCCACTTATAACTGCCCATGAACCTTCAATTATAACTCATATTAGGGGACTTATAACCCCACTTATAACTACCCATGAACCTCCAAGTACAGCCTTACCAATACTATTTTGAGGGTTCCTTACTATAATTATAGTATACTGGGCCCCAAAACTCTATTCTAATTATTAAGGCTCCTATATTATAGTACCCTTATAGATCCCTTATAGTAGCCCTTATAGGCCCCTTTAAAGGAACCCGATTGAAATTGTTAAGGCTCATATATTACAGCCCCCAAAACCAAGGCGATGTCCGATGGCACCTCATTCTGGCTGCCGGCCTCTGCTATGGCCTTGGTACGGCACCAAGATCTTTTGTGAACATGTCAGGGTTCCTCTAAGGAATCTGTAAGGCTGATTCTACGGGTACTATGAGGGTTTTAGGGTTTGACAAAAAGGGTTCAGGGTTGAGGGCTTCCTGTTCCCCATGGTTCACACGACAAGGCATTTGTAGTGATCTGTTGTCCCAGGCAGTGGCGTCTACGTCAGCGTCGACTATGCTGCAGACTCAGACCTGCTTTGGAAACAGAGTGCACCATGTGTTCCTGGCTGGTTCTCAAGGGATCCGGCGCGCTGAAGACATCAACTCCAGTAGCCACAAATCCCTGAAACCTATCCTTAAACCCAAAACCCATCTAAACGTTAATCTTTCTTGGACCTCAAAACCTATCCTTAAACCCATCTAAACCCGAAACTTCCTTGGACCTCAGGCTCTTGCCCTGGACTGCCTGCCGGAAGGGAAGTCGACTGCAGAGGCCTTCGGCCTCTGGGGCATCTCAGGCCGGTGCAGGGGCGATCATCTGAGGGCGTAGGAGTCTGAAAGGTGAGGCCCCTTATTCCCATTCATTCTACGATATACTACCCTAAACCCTAAACCCTATATTATAGTTTAATGGTATACCGTGTACCCTCAAAGCCTGTTTTAGTGTGTTAAGGCCCATATGTTGGGTTTTATATTGCTTAGGTCTGCAAGATGCTTTGAGATGCTTGGGACCCGCCTAGGGTGCATGTCATGTGACACTGGGCTCTTGTTAAGCGATTCATTTTAAATTCAGTTACCATAATCCAGAACCGTATTATTTTCTCTAGATCCCCACTATATTATGGTAACTTAAATTTAAACCATCTTATGTAGTATAGATCCCTATTATGATAACTTAAATTTAGTTAATTCCTTATCAAGAGCCCAAGACAGGGTCACTACTTCGAGAAGACGGCTCAAGATCGAACACCCAAGTTGTGCGTCGCCTCAACCCATCCGATCCGAATGGCATCCCGCTGGATTAATATAGGGTCCTTAAGAATTACCTATACTATCTTGGGGGGGTTTCCTTATTATAATTATAGTGGAATGGGCCCCAAACCCTAGTCTAGTTATTAAGGTCCCTATATTACACCTCCTGCATGGACATTCTATTTCTTGCATGTCTCCCCTCTACTCGCTCTTCGCAGTCGAAGTGCTATAGCAGCTTCGTGGGCATAAGGAAGTGCTAGCTCTCATCCATGAAGGGAGTCTATAACATACTCTATTTTAACAAAATATATTCGGTTGAATATAAGTCACTCGGGTGGCCTGAACCCAGGGTGTGCAGGCTAGCAAGCTGCAACATATCAAGCACGGGAAGCTCGAAACTAGCACAGCTCAGCAACCTCGAAACCACATGACGCATCCGACCATCGTGTCCCTAATGCTCGCGGGTGACTCGCGTTTTTGCAGCTATGTGTGTTTGTGCTTGTGTGAGTGGTGAGTATATGTGACTCCTATCGAAACCTTGCAATGACAGCACTCCATCTGTGAAAAGTCATGATACGAATCCGTAACGTGAATCTCCACCCTTAGCAACCCAGCCCGACAGTAGGGCCCTAAACTCAAGGCCAGTGTCTACTAAGTCCACTACTACCACCACCACCACCACTACTACTCCTGCTACTACTACTACTACTACTACTACTACCTAGCCCGGCCTCTTTGAAAAGAGCAACGACTCCCCCTTTGAGTGAGGATTTTTCGGCTCCACGGCTGGACCGGTCATCGGTGGGCTCCTGCTCGCCCGGATCTTGGTGGGTTTTAGGGTGAAGGGGTTTGGGGGCTCAGGGTTTAGGGGTTTAGGGGTTTAGGGTTTAGGGTGAAGGGTTTGAGGTTGAGTGTTTAAGGTTGCTGGTGAAGGGTCTTGGAATGATTGTCGGGGTTCATTAGGAGTGAAGGGCTTGGTCAGTGCTTCTGCATTTTGTCGTTGATGGCGCGCCCTACTTAGGCTGTCAACCAGGCCGGTAACTCCGTTGACATGCCCGACGCTCAAGTTTTTCGGCAGCTCGCGGGTCTGCTGTCCTGCTCTTTCAGACTCTGCTGCAGAGGTCGAGCAAGGTTTCACACTACACGTATGGTGGCTATGCGATCGTCATGCTACTGCTGGGAGACGCTGGGCTGCAGTTCAACGCTGCGCTGAGGTTGAGTTGAAGAGGTGGTCTCCCAAGGGCATGCCGCTATCCACGCTTCCTCTGAGGTCTCCATGAACCTCTTCGTCGTCGCGGCCACCTATGCAATCCGTGGCACAAATTGAAAGTGACGCCACGGTGGGAGTGAGCGAAGAGCGCCGACGCAATCCGGAATAATGGTATCACCCTCCTTTGTCATCGCGTGCTGTCACTTGCTGCGGAAAAAGACGCCCGGCTTGCAGAGTGCAGGATGAAGGTTTTCGCAATGTCATGAGCTCGAGGCCCTACCCATTGCTCATTGAAGGTGCAGTCGGGCGCTTGGTCATATATCTTTAGTACACGTGGCTCCCTGTAAATGGCTGATGCCAAAAAGGGCAGCGCATCGCAACCCCAAGTCCGACAGACCGTACTTGGAGGTTCATGGGTAGCTATAAGTGGGGTTATAAGTAGGATAACTATTTTGTAGCCCATGTTAGGGGACTGAAAACCCAACTTATAACTACCCATCAACCTCCAAGTATGCGCCCTAAACCCTTACGAAAAGCCCCTGGACCTCAACCATCTCAGGGGGACTATGGGCACCAGCACCAGTTCAAGTCCACGATGCCCGGGTCCACCGTGTGCATGGCGAGGGGAAAGCCAGCTTCTTAGCCCTGTAATTCTGGGTCCCTGTTGAGTCCTTTGGGAACTTAGTATCGCTTGGATTACCATAGCAAGGACAGCAGAGTCCATAGTAATATTGACTATCGGTCCCTCATAAGATGTTATTTACCATAGATTTCTTTCAGCCCGTCGTATGGTGCTGCCTCTTGTGGATCCTTATTGTGGTAGCCGTGGTTCGGCTCTCAGACAAGAGTCCCGGATGGGTCGAGACGTCGGCTGTCCAATCGGAATAGCAATTGCAGCCAAAAAGCAGGAGGACTTCTTATCATTGTCATTATCATCCTCATCATCATTGTTGTCATGATCATGCTGCTGCTGCTGATGATCATTATCATGGTCATGTTATGCTATGGAGTGTTGTCTTGTGTTATGTTGTTCTATGTCATGTTATGCTATGCTACGCTATGCTATATTAGGTTATATTATGTTTTGCTATGCTATGTTATGCTATGCCATATTATGTCACGTGATGTTATGCTGTCCTTTGCAGTACTACTTGATGTTGTGTTATGTTCTGCTGATGACCATGATGATGACGACTATCTCTGTTATTGTCATGAGTAGAGTCTAAGTAGAGGTCATTGACATCAGAAGGGTCTACGACCGAGTGTTTTGGATAGTGAGTGAGGCATCATCAGTCCACTGATCGCCTGGTATGATGGCATAGCACCGCTGAAAGCGTTTCACGCCGGTGCTGCCGAGGCCAACGTTTCTCTACGACGTCCTGGACAGTGCGTCTACGGCAGGCTGATGCTTTGGCATGTCGGCTACAGGTGCAGTGAGCGCAGAGTAAGACACCTGCATTGCTTGTGCTGGGGCCTGCCGGGGCTAGGGCCCCTCAGCCATAGAATACCTTAACCCATGGAGCCAGGCAACCTGTCGATCGCGGACTGCATCATCCTTTTCATCGCACTTTGCTGCGGCCTCCAATATGCATATTCGCTGGCCACCAGAAGGAGCTCTTCTGCCGGTCGTGGGAGTAATTAGCAAGTGCTCACGGAGCCGGTAGAGCAGTCGCAACATGCAAGATGTCAGAGACACTTTGTAGTAGCCTGTCAATGAGCAGTCGGGGTGCAGTTTATTCGCACAAGTTCTTGCACAACGGGAGCATGATCCCACATCGCTCAAATCAGCTGCGGTTGTACTCATGAGCCCAGGCGCGCCAGGGTCATTCAGGCTCCAACAAAGAGCCGAATCTTGGTCCGCTGCGTCAAGCTATTCGCAAGCTCCGAGAAAGTCTCACAAAAGTCGAAGTGGTCATATCTCGACAGTTTAGAGACCACACCGCTGCCTCGTTATCGCCACGACGGCGTGTCGACAATGACGACGTTCACAACCACGACCGCGACCGCGACTGCAACCACGACCACTGTTGTTGTTATTGCTAGCAACTAGTAGCTCATGGGACGTTTTGGTGATGATGCTGATTGACGCGAAGGATCAACATCATGATACGACGGTTTGTCGTCAGCATCATTATATAATAACATCAGTATCATCAGCATAATGAGCACCTTCTAAACCACCACCACCGCCAGCACCAGCACCAGCACCAGCACCAGCACCAGCACCAGCACCAGCACCAGCCCCAGCCCCAGCCCCAGCCCCAGCACCAGCACCCA